>OY293303.1:95755220-96060903 GCA_958502075.1 Orchestes rusci
TAACAATATAACAATAATACGTTACCATCAAGAGAACGTTTTTAAAAATCTTTATAACTAACAATATTATTACAGTTCAGCCGACAAATAGGTATGTGGATATAATTTCCAACTAGCCATCAATCCAGGAATCAATATTTTGCGAAAAATGTACTAAATAATGAAACAAATGACAGTACCTTGAATACTTAACTTGCACATAGCTGTGCATTTATTATCATGTCATTTGTTGAGAAGTATGCGATAAAATGAATACAATATATAATAATGAATAATGGTATAATTTGACTTATCTTGAGAACAACCACAGTGCTGGCCACAGCAATTCAGTTGGTCCGTCACTGGAATATTTATCAATGTGCCTTCACCACGTGCTGTCTACAGTCAAAGTCTTTCAGGATGAAGAAAAATGCGATTGCTGAAGGTTAACGTTGCTGCATGTTACGTCCCATTCTGGTTTGATTCAAGTCTCAGCTGTTTGCTATATTGCTTGATCAAATTCCCTCGGTAGGCCCCAGATTAGTATAAGATCTACGGTTTAACAAATAGTAAGAAAAAAATACGTGCCCATTAGCCTGAGTTGAAGAAAGAAAACCCCTTTATTTCACTAAAACCCCTCTTTGCAAAAACTCACCTTGGATTGACGACAACTTTGTCCTTTTCTTTATCCAGGCTGGTTCACAAACAAAAAGGTATAAAACGTGGACTTTGAAATTCAGACGAACATTTCCTTATGCTGGTTGTACTTGGAAAGAAAAAACTCTTAAAAAACCTTTTCTTTGCAACGTGCAGAAGACCCCCCCATTCAGCCTTCTTTTTCAAATTGCGGTTTTAAACTGTCAGTCGTTAATTTTGTCTTATCGTCTACTCCCGTGTGCGAGTGAGAAGTCTTGGTCCGTTTGTGTGTTACTGTGTTGCCGTGTTGTGCAACTGATGAGCAATCCGCCACTGCTAGAGATCAAACACTAGCATCCGCACCAACACGATCAAAAAAAAAAAAGAACCACAACAACCTTCGTTAATAGGTAGCTTGTAAAGTCGCTACCGTCGCAGATGATTCCTTGTTCAAATGGAAACCTGTATGATATTCTTCCATCTTGCATTAAAACAACATTTTTTTGTGTTGAGTCATAACGACCAATAAATGGTAATATTAACATATATGATAGTTTTACCTCAGTAATATTGACAAATTTAGGGGTGGTGTTTTCTGTTTCATTATCTCTGCTGCTGCTGTATAAATGAGTTCCAAACTTGTTGAGTGACATTTTCGGATTGATTCGTTTTACGTACTTGAGATTGTATGCAATGACTTCAGCTTCATGCAGTTCTTCGATAATTGACAGTATTTCATTATAATGACCAGTATGGCCAGCTCTCATAGAAGCTGTTATTAGTCTTAATCTATCGACAAGTTCGTAAATATTATCCCAATAAACATAATCTGTATCTCTTTTATTAATCTTCCACAATCCCTTTCCTGTCCGAGCTTTTCTACTTCTACTACTACTTATTAGAGGTTTTGGTTTCCAAACTTTACTGCTAATTATTGGAGGTTTTGGTTCATTGAAACGAGAATTTAATGGCTTGATGTGCCGTGTTTTTGTTATACCATGTTTTTGTAGGTATGGTCCTATTATGGTTATATATTTTGAACATCCATTTCCCTGCACTCGTTCATTTGGATCAAAATTTCTTCGATAGGCATTGGTTCTAGCCAAAATATCCATATAATTATCTAAATCTTCTGGTTAATACTCTTCAAGATATTTTTCAAATAGTAATCCGTACAATCCTTTTGTACCATCATACATTTCTCCATCTACTTTTACATTTTCTCCAATAGTTTCTACACATTTAAGTGTGGTTCCCAATAGAATTTATCAGTTTCTATATCATGTACTGTAACTAAGTTATAAAATTTCCGGATTTTTCCACCGTAATTCACAAGTTTTCAAATTCATTTTTCGTCTCATCATTTAATTCATATTTTCCGTAACTCTTTTATTTATCTTTCAAAAGATCCCGTATTTTTTTCCGAATAATGTCGACCGTCAGCTAATTATTAATCTATTAATTGATTTTTGACTGAAATATTCCTTATTAGTTTTTCACGCGTCGAAACAATCAATTGTTTTTTTTGCTGATCAAAGATCAGACTATTGTTGATTTAATTCTATTATTTTTACTGACTGCTTGGGAACCAGGCACAATTGTGAGTTTGTCTTGGGACAACTAGACTGTTTGATTTATTTTCATCAGCACCGTGTTTTTATTTCAAGAAAATTCAGTAATCCATTTCAGAGCGGAATTTGCGGAGTTTTGGAAATGACGAACGCCTGGACTTTCTTCACAGTATAAAAGCTACACGATAGGCACTGTGGGCCCTCTACCACATAAATACAGGGGGTGGCGCTCGAGCATTATTTACCATCAACGATCTCCCTCATCCCCGTCGGAAATCCTTCCCGGAAAATCTCGGGAAACGTCACAGTACTATTCCATAATGATGATCCAATTGACGATAAACATCTCTTACACTAGCATCGATATAATCTCTTGGCAGTGGACCAAAACTTTGTAACCATATTTCATATGGTCGAGTGTCGATTAAATTTTGAACCAATTGCCTTGACTGTTCCAATATATCTGAAACATTTGAATTTTCCGAGGTTTTGGCGGGGTTGATTTGAGCTATAACACTAGTTTCTAGTATAGTTGGTAACTGACTACATTCTTGTCTAATGGTAGGTAAATGACTAGGTTTTTGTATAGATGGTAACTGACTAACAGATGCAAGGCTTGTATAAAAAAATGATGTTATTTCCATCGGTAGATTGGGGGTTTTACCAGTTCTTGTCGTAGGTCTTGTAGGTGTTAATGTCTCATAAAATAATCTTGGTTTAGGTTTTTTTATTGGTGTTGTGTAATACATAGAGGTTTCAGGTTCTTCTTTTTCTTCTTTGAATTCTTCCTTTGTTGTAGTAGTTGTTGTTGTGTTGAAAGGTTCATTCATTTTCGAAATAAGTTGGTGAGTTATTGGTTTGTAAGCTTGCTCTAGTTGTGTTTCTGTAGTGGACAAAGCTAATTTCAGACTTTTATTTTACCCTTGACAGCTTTTCTTGACCTAATGCCCTCTATCTAATCGCTTATCCATTTTCATTTATTTTATAAATATATAAAGGAGTCAAATTTTTTTCTATATCTACCAAAATTCAATTCACAATCTTTATCAATAACCAAAAAACCATATGGATTTTTCCAACAGTGTGCACAGAGTTGCTTGAACTGATCGAATGACAAGCATACAATGGTCATTATATAAATGTTTCAAACTCATTGAATCTTGTTTGAATAAAATGAGCAAATTTGTGTTTTCACGAATAAGCCTTTTTAGAATGTATGAGTAACCTCGAAAAATGAAGAAACAATCTGTATGTTTATATCTTCCTCGAGTGAAGTATTCTCTTATAATAGACTGATTATGACATGGTAAATCGTCAAATATAATAACAGAATGGAGAAATAATAATATTTTTATCGCTTTCATACTCGAAATACTCAATCTCTTTAATCGGTGACAACAATTGCCTTAAATATTGATACTTTGGTTGGTGTAATGATTTTGAATATACGTATACATTTTCAAATCTTATTCCATTTGGATGTTCGAGTAAAGCCAACATCACATTAGTCTTTTCTGACGCTGATGGACCAACAATGAGACATCTTATCGATTTCCCACCAAATAAACTGCCATGTTTTCGTATTGTTTTTGTGAATTTTTTTTCATCATGATTTCTAATTGGTAGAGAAAAAGCTTGTTTTTCAATCCGCATATTGAATACATATAAACAGAATTTATGTTTGAACGAGTATTTATAGACGAATTAGACAGCGATCAGATAGCACACATACACACACACTCCTATTTAGGTATAAAATGATTGTGCATACTAGACAAATGTCTACTTCCCCTAAACACTCCAAGAAGAAAGGTCAAGATTGAATTAATACTCTTATCAATAAACTACCCGTTGAGCTACATTTACCTGGTTATCAATCTTGTGGTCCTGGTACAAAGTTAGAAGAACGATTGACTAGAGGAGATTCTGGTATTAATCCATTGGATGTGGCTTGTAAAGAACACGATATCGCATACTCACAAACAACTGATTTACCTCAACGACACGAAGCAAAGTTCTAGCAGATAAAGTTTGGCAAAGAGTTAAAGCAAAAGATTTCTCGGTAGGAGAAAGAATGGCTGCACTAGCAGTAACTGGAATTATGAAAGAAAAACAAAAACTTGAAATGGGAATCATCAAGAAACGTGAAGCAAAAAAAGGAAAAAAACGAGTAATCAAACCACCAAAAAAGATTGGAGGATTTCTTCCATCACTTCTGCCAGCTGTATAGCTAAAGCTGTTAATGATATAAAAATATCCAAGGAACAACATGAAGAATTGCATCGACATAATGAAGAAATGGAAAATCTATCGAAGGTAGGCAGTGGTCTGAAATCAAAAGCAAAAAAATCTGGGAAAGGTTTATACATTAAACCTTTTAAAGGAGGTGCTATCAAAAAAAGATCTGTGTAAAAAAATCCAATAGAATTTCTACGTAGACCTCTTTCGAATGTTGATATAGTAAAATATGTGGATATATTGAAAATTCCACATTTTAGAGGTTTTTTTATGCGTGATAACCTTCCAAAAAGTTGTGAAGTTAAAGAATGTGGAATTTTGAATCTAGATAGTGAAGAAAATCAAGGTACACATTGGACAGCATATATAAAGAATCAAAATACTGTCTTATACTTTGATAGTTATCGAAATCTGAGACCACCCGTTGAACTAGTCAAATATTTAGATACATGTGGAAGAACCCAAATATGGTTATGAAACCAAACAAAAATTCAATACAAATATTTGTGGTCGATAATCAATTGAATTTCTATATAATAATAAGATATAGAAAAATTCCAGAAGTACCGTTAAGATAGTCATGACTACCACTATTACCATAACAGGAAATACTTCCGTATTATCAGCAGAATTCAATCCACCATTATTTTTAGATGATGAAAAGCAATATTTTTTAGGCTTGGCAGATTTTGAAACATTCATAAGTATACCCAACATACAGCCTGGTAGTAGTAAAATATATGTAGAAGATAAAGTTTTAACAATTCCAGAAGGAACATATGATTTGAAAGATATTGAAAAATATATAAATAGTGTAATCGATGAGGTTTTTGGAGAAAATGTTGGTTTTATGTTGAGAGCGAATCCAAATACATTGGAATGTATTATTTTGTGTACCAAAGAAGTTGACTTTACACCAAATGACTCTATAGGAAGACTATTGGGTTTTCAAAAAAAAACGGAGAATTTCTCCAAATACATTGTCTGAGTCTGATGAAGTGGTGAATATCCGTAAGGTGAATGCAATTTGTGTTGATTGTAATATTTGTGTAGGATCATAAAGTAATGGTCAACCTGTTCATATAATCCATCAGTTTTTCCCTTCTGTTCCTCCTGGGTATAAAATAGCGGAATCACAGTTACCCATACTCTATTTCCCTATCAGCGTCAAGACAATCAACAACATAACTGTTAAAATAGTCGATCAAGACGTAGATTTTATTAATTTTCGAAACGAAACCATAACAGTTCGACTACATCTTAAAAATTAAAAAATATGGTTATTTAATATAACTATCACTATTTCAAACCATCGCCATATAAAAAGGAGAAGCTGTCTATAAAAACCAGTCCAAGACAAAACTCTAACAAGTTAACACCCCAAAATCGTAACTCTCATATATCTATAGGATTCAAAATATTGAAATAATATGAATACATTGAACGTTAACAAAAAATTATATGTTGGAAATTCAATAGTCAATTATGAACTTCACTCCTTGATAAGTGAACCTCAATAATTGCATAACGCAGCAGTCTACCTCTCTAATACCAGTTCGAGATCACTAGATTGAGATGGCTCTATAGTTACTATATTTTGTTCATATGTTTTCTACAATAATTAGAAAAAAGTATTGTATCAGTATTGCAATAAATGCAGTTGAAAGAAATTGCCCTGTTTCACAATTAAAAGATACAGTCCACTACGTTGAAGAGGTGCTGCAACACCAGCCATAGTTTTTGGTCCATCTCGTCGGATAGCTGATTGCTGCCGAGACAGTGAAGTTTTCCTGATTCACGGAAGGTGATGAAGAGATTATTTGATGACATTGATGATGATTGATGGAAAGATTTGATGGCATTGATGACGATTGATGGTATGATGGTATGACCAATTGATTCATTATTCCTATGATATCTTTTACGTGATTATTTGATTATTGATATTTAGTGTTGTTCTCGACGAGCACTGATAGAGGTACTGTCATACGTTTCGATAGATTTTGCTAGTAAAGGCCAAGGGCAATTTCATTGCATTGATTAATTACTGATTACTGATTATTGGCTATTAGAAAAACGGTTTTGAGCGTCATTGATTTGATTGGATTTTCGATTACGATTTTGTGGATAACGAGGGTCGTTCAAAGCGTTTTGAGAGATTGAGATTTTGATTAATTCGAAGATTAACTGACAGGTATATTTTGATTACTATTGTTTAACATTATTGGTTCCATTTGGGTACAATAAGATTAGATTATCGTGCAATTTGATTAACAAGCAATTAAAATGTCTGAACTTGAGACATTAGTGCGAAAACGTGGCAATATCAAGTTTAAATTGACGAGTTTTTCAAAATATTTTGAGGCTTTGCATGTCAAATTTGTAGCTGATGAGCAACTTGATTCAAAAGAGATTATCGAATTACAGATTAGAGTTGATAAACTGGAAATTTTGATCACTGAATTTGAAGGAATTCAAGATGAGATTGAAATGACGTGTTCATTGGATCAGATTGATAAACAACATCAAGAAAGATCAAAATTTACAGATTTATATTTCGATATTTTGGCCAATGCCAAAGAAGTTTTGGAGAAACATTGTGATGATAGAAAAAGTGAAGCTAACTCGGTACATTCACGGACCTCGAATGCGGCAGTAGCTTCTCAAGTTGTTCACGTGTCTAACGATTCAAATTCTATAAAATTACCTCTCATTAAATGTCCAACGTTCAATTGCGAATCAAGCAAGTGGCTTGAATTTAAAGATACCTTTAAAGCACTATTTCATGATAACTCCTCTTTGTCTGACATTCAAAAATATCACTATTTAAGATCGTGCTTAGGTGAAGATGCTTTAAAAATCATTAGTAGCTTGGAGTTTGCTGCGCATAATTATAATGACGCATGGACAATATTATGCGAAAGGTTTGACAATTCCAGATTATTGGTTAACAATCATTCGAAAGCACTTTTTGACATTGAATGTTTGACAAGAGAGTCCTCGTTCGGTTTGAGAAATTTGATTGATACTGTTAGTAAACATCTTAGAGCTTTGAAGACTTTAAACCTTCCTACCGATCACTGGGATGCCATGGTAGTACATATGGTTTCATTGAAGCTGGACAAAAGTACAAATAGAGAGTGGGAACAATCACGTAATGATAAAACTTTACCAAGTCTGAGTATATTTTTTGAATTTTTGAAAAATAGAGTCAACTTTTTGGAAACTATTGAAGTGAACAATGTTCATAAAACAAAAGATTATCAATCAAATAATAATAATAAAATGAGAACACGAACATTTCTTGGAAAAGAGTCTAAGGATTCAAAAAGTTGTAACTTTTGCAAGAAGGATCATTTGATTTATTCCTGTGAGAAATTTTTGAAATTATCGGTCTCACAAAGATGGGAAAAAGTCAAAAATTTGAAACTTTGTTCAAATTGCTTGTGTTTTGGTCATTACAGTCAGAAATGCCAATCTGGCTCGTGCAAACGGTGCTCAGCAAAGCATAGCTCTTTACTTCATTATCAAAAGTCTACTGAAAAAAATGATGCTCGGCAATTCAATGAAATAGAAAGAAGCAATTTTTCAAATGTTCATGATGACCAAAACATGCAAGTGGGTACTAGTGAAAATATCAATAATAGTGCATTTAATGGATCCTCAACTGTTTGTACAAATAGCAATTTGGAAAGAGGAAAATGTGTACTTTTATCTACTGCTTTGATTAATGTTGAAGATAAATATGGTCAATTTCACAAAGTTCAGGCTTTACTAGATTCAGGAAGTCAATGTTCATTCATATCAGAATCATTAAGGAAACGTATGGATTTGGATGTATATGAAGTTGATATGCATGTATCCGGATTAAACGATATTGGTTCAAGATTGAAACATAAGAGTGAAATATTGATTATTGATTTATATAAGAAAATTGTCAAGAAGTGATTTAATCAAATTTAAATGTTTTTTGCCCCATTTTGCTGTGATTCGAGAAGAAAGTATAACTACGAATGTAAGGATTGTTTTTGACGCATCTGTTAAAACTAAATCGGGCAAATCTTTGAATGATATACAGTATCCAGGTCCAGCTATACAAAATAACATCTTCGGTATAATGTTAAGGTTTAGAGAACATCGATTTGTTGTAATTGCAGATATAGCGAAGATGTATCGCCAGATTCTCATACATCCTGATGAACGATATCTGCAAAATATTGTATGGCGTTCTGATCCTGATAGTGACATTTCTGGTTATGAGTTACAAACTGTCACTTATGGCACTACAAGTGCACCTTACGTCGCTATTAAATGTATAAAGAAACTTGCAGCAGATAATAAAGATAGATTCCCACTTGCGTCTGAACTAATCGATAGAGATATGTATGTAGATGATTTGATTACAGGATTTAACGATGAAGAGCAAGGGATAGATATTTGCAATCAAATATCGGATATTTTGAAATCCGCTTCCTTTTTACTTAGGAAATGGGCGTCAAATTGCAGTTCAATTTTGAATGGTATAAAAGACACTTCTGACCCGTTTAGTATTCTTGACATAGGAGAAGATGATCGAATCAGAACTCTAGGAATTCAGTGGATAAGTCGTCCTGATTTGTTAACATTCAAGGTTGCTGAAAGTTGTGTGCAACTTCCAATTACCAAAAGAACCCTACTTAGCACTATTGCAAGAATAAACGATCCTCTTGGATTGGTTAGCCCATCAATAATGCTAGTGAAGATTATGATACAAACATTGTGGTCTTTGAAGTTAGAGTGGGATGATTTGATACCTCAAGAATTAAGGGTTAAATGGGAATCGTTTCAAATGCAATTGAACCAATTTAATACTTTAAAAATTCCCAGATTCATAATGTGTGAAAATTCTATAAATATCGAAGTACATGGTTTCAGTGATGCTAGTATGGAAGCTTATGGTGCGGTAGTCTATGTACGAAGTATTGATATTTTACGAAATGTTTTTGTTCGATTACTATGCGCAAAAACAAAAGTTGCACCAATAAAAGTATTGACAATTCCACGACTGGAACTTTGTGGGGCTCTTATCCTTGCCCGTTTGATGAAACAAGTTTCTAACGCGTCGATTAAATCATTCAAGATATTTTATTGGTGTGACTCACAAATTGTTTTGAGTTGGCTAAATTCGGAAGCTAAAAAACTTCAAGTTTTTGTTAGCAACAGAGTAGCTGAAATTCAAAGATTATCTGATATTTCTCATTGGAGTTATATCAACACAAAGGAAAATCCTGCAGATGTGGCTTCACGAGGATTGTTGCCAAAAGACTTACTTGAATGTAAAATGTGGTGGGACGGTCCTAGATTCCTAATAGAAAATTCTGATTGGCCACGATCTTTTAAAACTATTGAGAACATGCCTGAAGTACGTAATTCATGTAAAACGTTTTTGATGACAAATTTACCATTCATACATTTTGAAAGATTTTCCAATGTAAATCGAATTATACGGGCATTTGCCTATTCTTTAAGATTCATTGAGATCTTGAAAACTAAAAATGGAATTATTGTCAATTTAACGTTGTTAGAACTTGAAAACAGTTTGTTGAAATTGGTAAAACTTGCTCAAACTAAGAGTTTTGTTGATGAAATATTTGCGATTAAAAATAACAAAGATTTGAAGTTAAACCACAGATTAATTTCATTAGGTCCGTTTTTGGACTCTTCGGGGCTACTTCGAGTGGGAGGAAGACTAAAACATTCTTCTCTACCATTCAATGAGAAACATCCTTTGTTGTTAGATAAAAAACATGTATTAACAAAACTGATTTTTCGAGATATGCACATCAAGTTACACCATGCTGGTCCTCAACTTTTGCTGTTTTCAGTTAGACAAAAGTATTGGGTTCCATCAGGAATGAGTATTGCAAAACAAACCGTTAGAATGTGCGTCAAATGTTTTCGGATTAAACCTAAACCATTGAGTTCCTTGATGTGTGATTTGCCGAAACATAGAGTTCAAATTTCTAGACCTTTTTCAATCACAGGAATTGATTATGCGGGACCAATGATACTACGTGATCGCAAAGGTCGTCCTTATAAAACGTACAAGGCATACATTTGTCTATTTATCTGTTTTGTGACAAAAGCTCTACACATAGAGTTAGTTACAGATTTGACATCCGAAGCATTTTTAGCCACTTTTAGAAGGTTTGCCGGTCGACGCGGCACTCCTAGTCATTTGTATTCGGATAATGGTTCTAATTTTATTGGGGCTCAAAGGGAAATAGATAAGTTATACCAATTTTTGAGAAACTCTCAAGACGATTTTGTGCGACTTTGTGCATTAGATAAAGTCACTTGGCATTTCATTCCTCCACATAGTCCCAATTTTGGTGGTTTGTGGGAATCTAACATAAAAGCGATCAAACAGCTATTATATAGGGTTATAGGTCAAACTATTTTAACGTATGAGGAGTACTATACTTTGTTGGTGCAGATCGAGGCAACACTAAATTCGCGACCTTTATATCCGATGTCATCTGATCCAAATGATTTATTCCCACTCACCCCTGCTCACTTTTTAATTGGTCAACCATTCATAACCCCGCCTGACCCATCACTTGAAGATGTTAAAGTAAATAGACTATCACGATATCAGTTACTGCAGCATCTTAACCAAAGTTTTTGGAAGCGATGGTCCAGTTTCTATTTGGCAGAGCTACAAAGGAGATCCAATTGGAAAATTAGAAGACAAAACCTTGAAGTCGGTGAAATGGTTGTCATCAAAAACGACAATCTTCTTTCATGCCAATGGCTACTTGGAAGAATAGAAGAGGTACATCCAGGGAGCGATGGACAAGTTCGAGTTGCAACAATACGAACAGTCAATGGGACTTTCAAACGATGTATTTCGAAAATATGCCCACTTCCTCTACCCAGCGATGACAATGTTGATGGTTCTTGTTTTGAACGTGCCGTCCAAAGGGGGGAGTATGATAAGTGAACCTCAATAATTGCATAACGCAGCAGTCTACCTCTCTAATACCAGTTCGAGATCACTAGATTGAGATGGCTCTAAAGGTTACTATATTTTGTTCATATGTTTTCTACAATAATTAGAAAAAAGTATTGTATCAGTATTGCAATAAATGCAGTTGAAAGAAATTGCCCTGTTTCACAATTAAAAGATACAGTCCACTACGTTGAAGAGGTGCTGCAACACCAGCCACTCCTACCAGCCATTTATCTCTTCAAAGTTTGATTACAATGATGAGATTCGGATACCCATTCAAGAGCTTGATGTTTACACACTACCCTCTGAACGTAACCTATACATTGAGGGTTACTTAACAAATGATAAAGGCAAATATTCGAATGAACTGAAGTTTATCAACACTGGAATAGCATTTTCCTTTAGAGAAATTCGCTATGAACTTAATGGAGTCACCATAGTTTCCGTTAGAGATGTCGGTTTAGCTTCAACATTAAAGGGTTATCTTTCATATAATACAAATGAAAGCCTGAAGCTTCAAAATGCTGTATGGTTTCCGCATAGAAATAAAAATGTAAAGATTTTGGTGGATGAAAAAGGGAAATTCAACGTAACCATACCGTTAAAAATGTTGATGGGATTTTTCGAGGATTATAAAAAAATTATTTTGAATATGAAGCAAGAACTAGTCTTGATTGGAGCCAGTGATAATAATGATACATTTTATTTTTTATTGATGACCCAACCCACCCATCAACCGAACCAGAAATACCAAAAATCAATTTTGAAAAGATTTATTGGAAACTACCACATATTCAAGTCGATATATCACGACAATTGGAGGTAACAAAAATTCTTGAGACCAATAATGATTTGTTAATTGGATTTCGTAGTTGGGAAATTGTGTAATTCATCATTATCCGAAACAACCCGTCATACATGGCCAGTCAAAACAAGTAGTAAACTTGAAGCACCTCGTCATATGATTATTGGTTTTCAAGAAAATAGGGAAGGACAAATTTTAAAAGATGCAAGTCAATTTAATAATGTTAATCTCACAAATATTCGAGTATTTCTAATATCTGAAAGATATCCATATCATGATTTGTACTTGCATTTCAATGACAACAAGTTTTCTGCTCTTTATAAAATGTTTACAAACTTCAAAAATTCCTACTATGACACGCACAATGAACCAATTTTTAATCCACAAGATTTTTAAAAAAAATGTCCAATCACACACATTGACTGTCCTCATCAAAAAGAAACACTCCAAATAGAAACTGTTGTAATGAGAGTTGAATTCGAGACAAACACCGCCACAAAAAAAGACACATCAGTATATTGTCTCATTTTACATGATAAAATATTTAGCTATAATCCTTTAACAAAAATAGTTGAACAATTGTAATACGCATGCTTTTAAAACAATATATAAATGATTTGTTACTGGAATCACATTCAAATAGTAATTGTCTGTTTCACGTTGAGGTAATTGAAAAAGAACATGTATATCCTATACGTTCAGGGTTTCCAGTACAAGGACAGCGGTTTCATTTGTAACGAAATTGCTATCATAAACATAAAACCTAAAAAAGTATTTCATCGAATGATTAAACTACCCTTGCCTAATGTCTTATTGAATAGCTCATCTAGTAGACATTTTCAATGGATCACAAATAATGTAAATGGACTGACCTGGTATAATAGCTATGAAAATGAAGAAAATCTTCCCTTAGAAAATATGGGTCTATCTATAAAGGTAATTGTTCAAAACGATGTAGTTTTTGTGCAAGGTTTGGAAAAAAAGAGATGGTTAGGTAACATTATTTCTTATAAAATTGTTGATTTGCTTGACATAGGTTGTATAGACTTGGGTTATTTGAAATCACTCAAAAAAACAAACAGAAATGTATCATTGTAAAAATCATATATATAATAATTTAAGATGTTCTAGAGAAAATGTTTTTCTTTTAAGGAAATGGTATCTGAATAAAAACAAGTATATACAGAAAAACATGAATTTTATTTGAAACAAATAGATTTATAAATTGGTATGGTATTCATATATATTCCTCATCCTGCTCCTAATCCCAGTTCTCTTCATCCATCTCTCCATCATCTTGTATTGGGTACTTTGAAAGATCTACCTCCTTTCTTTTTTTTTTGTGAGAGAGATAGAATCTGTAGATAGATCAAATACTAGCTTTCTTCCTGATTATTATTATGTATATTTATATTTTCTTAACCGATGAGTCATCCAAAACGAGTCGTCACAAGTGCAACAATGAATTGCTTACAATACTATTTTGATTAGCTTACCTGTAATATTTAATCTCTCGAATGATTGAATTATAGTCTTCTTTCGCTCATACCATTCAATGTCACTCCTAATCTGCGCTAAACGTATAAATAATTTATTAATTCGTTCAGCAAGTTCACTCATTTTCGCTCTCTCAATAAATGTGAACATGTGTTTTCGTAACAATATAAATTATGCTATTTTCTAGAATCATATAAAGGAGATGGTATTTGAATAAAAATTAGTACACAGAAACAGATGAATTTTATTTGAAACAGATAGATTTATAAATTGGTATATATCCTAATCCCAGTCCTCCTCATCCATCTCTCCATCATCTTGCATTGGATCTGCCTCCTTATTTCTCCTCTTCTTGCATTGGAGATTTCAAGAGATCTATAGCCAACTTCGAATCCTCTCTTTTGTGTGAGACAGCTTGGGACTGTACATAGAACAAATATTAGCTTTCTTAGAACTATTATATCAATTATCTCTCTACTTACTTGATGAAATTGAGGTCCTGATTATACTGATGATGATGATAATGATAATGTTGATGTCAATTTTTCAAATCTGTGTCCACGTTGAATGTGAACTTTTTCACAGCTCTCAAATAGCATGAGAACTTCTTCATTGTTGAGCCTAGTTCTTATACAGGGTTTTTCACTTAAAACTCCCCACGTCAATATCTCGGAAACGAATAGGAATATTTGATTTCTGTAAAAAGTAGTCAATGTATGGGGTCGAGTACTTATTTTTCACAGTTAAAAAAATTCGACGCCTACCAAGAGTAAAGCGTCGCGACGCATCGAAAATATTATTCGATTGCAGGAACTTTCAAATTACGCGCATGCAAAAGTACAAGTTATTCATAAACTTTTTTGTTATTCAGTCGAACTCATTTATTCTACTCAGTTTTGAGATATACAGTGTGTCCAAGATAAGAATGTCTATCATGGGGATCTTGAAAACCGTGAGAGATACAAGGTCGGTTGAATGGAGGCAAAGTTGCTTATTTTGATGCTTAACAAAATGCCGTTTTGAAAGCCAAGAAATTCCGACCAAGTCCGAAATTATCCGAAAAAAACGAAATTTTTCAAAATTTTTTTTCATTTTTTTCTGACCACATTTGAAGAGATATTTTGAAATATATGGAACTCCTTCATTGCCACTTTTTGCTCTTTACAAGATAGCGTTATTAAATTGAAGAACCGACGTTTCGTCTATGAGCAGCCATCATCAACTTTGTTTTTTTAAATACGGTCCTGGATTTTTTATTACGGAATTTTAGAGCCTCTTATGTTCCCAAACCAACAAGGTATCGCGCCAATTAAAAAAGAAGGTGGTTGTTTTTAATCTTATTAAAAATGTATTTTTTGTCTCTCTCTAACATGGAAAAATCATGGAAAAATCCATCAACATGATTTTTTTGAATAATTGCGATACATTGTCGGCTTAGGAACATAAGAGGCCCTCAAAATCCGTTATAAAAAATCCAGGACCGTATTTAAAAAAACAAAGTTGATGATGGCTGCTCATAGACGAAACGTCGGTTCTTCAATTTAATAACGCTATCTTGTAAAGGGCGAAAAGTGGCAATGAAGAAGTTCCATTCATTTCAAAATATTTCTTCAAATGTGGTCAGAAAAAAATGAAAACAATTTTGAAAAATTTCGGTTTTTTTCGGATAATTTCGGACTTAGTCGGAATTTCTTGGCTTTCAAAACGGCATTTTGTTAAGCATCAAAATACGCAACTTTGCCTCCATTCAACCGACCTTGTATCTCTCACGGTTTTCAAGATCCCCATGATAGACATTCTTATCTTGGACACACTGTATATCTCAAAACTGAGTAGAATAAATGAGTTCGACTGAATAACAAAAAAGTTTATGAATAACTTGTACTTTTGCATGCGCGTAATTTCAAAGTTCCTGCAATCGATTAATATTTTCGATGCGTCGCGACGCTTTACTCTTGGTAGGCGTCGAATTTTTTTAACTGTGAAAAATAAGTACTCGACCCCATACATTGACTACTTTTTACAGAAATCAAATATTCCTATTCGTTTCCGAGATATTGACGTGGGGAGTTTTAAGTGAAAAACCCTGTATATACAGGAAGATTTCCAAATTTTCTGTTCAATGTTGAAGTTTTTGAATAGTATGTGAGCTGGACTAAAACTGTATCACCTTTAAGACTTATCTTCCTAACCCCATATCTGTTGAATATAAAAAGATAATTATTAGGATAACTTTAAAACTATGCTGGTTTTTAAAATGTTAGTACGAATTGATACCTTTAAGTGTGAAGAACTCATCATCATGAATAACTGTTACTCATCCTTAGAAGTACATTAAGCACACATAAATGGAGAAAAAAATTTTGAAGATTTTTCAAGTGAAGAATTAGGAATGATATCATTGAATTATTTACTGAAAAATGCAAGCACTTATGAACTTTTAAATATTTGGAGCAAACTACAAATAAATTATAAACATGAATATTCGCTTCAAATCAAACTTCCATGTTTCATACATTATTACTCAGCTCATCAAACAACACACTTCGATGGTCCCCCTTCTTCACAAGAAAATTGTTATATTTGTAATAGAATTACCCAATGATGAAAAATTTGCTAAAAAAATAATGTATACAATCATTTGCATTAAAATGAACTAAAATAAAAACTTACTTGGATATTTCTTTCATTATAACAAAAGCCATCTTTGGAGGTAGATTAAAAGTGTCTTTTACTTTTATTATGATTATAGATGCAGTAGTTGCCATATTGCACAGATCTCGATGCACTCTGATGAACTTAACACTAAACTTTGACTATATTTTTCCCTGAATATATACGTATTGAGTCTAAACACACACGCACAGGACCGATGCTATTTATAAAGCTAACAAAGCCCACTGCTGAAAGTGTCACTATTCTCAATCTCTAATTAGATTTTGCTACATTCAAAATTTTTCCTCGGGCCGGCATTGTTCTATTTTCAATTTGTAACTTCCTTCACTTCAATTAATTTATCATAATGTCACGGGCCGTTTTTGACTCCACGTATTTCCGTGCCATTATGGTTGAGATTGGGAAATTTTAGTTCTACCGTACCTATCAGGTTGTTACACTTCTTTATAAGCTCAGGCAGTATGAAGAATGACTGCTACTTACTTGGTCGCCACACATCGTAATAGCATCTTTCCTCCTAACAACTTCTCTTCAAACTTCATCTATCCCTGTGATGAGTTTGACTGGCAAGAAATGGCCCTGTATTTACACAAACACTTTCAGGACATGCCAACGGTTCTAAATAGATCGTGTGCCATTTTAGTCACTGTTCTCATGTTGTTTAATGGGGAAAACAGTTCTTTTTAAGGAAAATTACGTTTGTTTATGTTTTTAAACCAAGTCCCTTGAAGTCAGCTGTTGATTTGAGGTTATGGAGTTTAGCTCTGCGATGTGACACCGTTGCCAAACGTATTTTCAGATAACGTGATGGGTGTATTTTCACTGTCGATCTATGGCACGTATGTCATTCTTTTTTTCGATTGGGGACTGTTAGTGAGAATGAAGTCACTTTCCTTGGTGCTGTCTGTGTTTTCTTTATTAGTGGAGGATTGTTTGTGCAATCTACCTCCAGCCCTTCACGATGTTGCCGGTGTTCTTGTTGCTATTTCACCTCTGCTGCTTTTCTGGTACTAGTCCTAACCTCACTTTGTCACACTGATTTTTGATTTACTTTCCAACGAGTCTTTGTGAAGCTTGGATGTTTCCTAAGCATTTTTAACCTTATCTAGGGATTTTTGGGAAATTAATCCACTTTTATTTATTGCATCGTGTTGAGTTTTGTGTGCTCTGAGTACCTCCCTACCTTGTTGGCGATGCAATAACCGTTTCATACGGATATTTTGGTTTCACGACCGTTGGGTAAGTTGAAAGGTGTGTTGTTGATTTCATCTTCGACCGGGTGTCGTTGCAAAGTACCTGGATGAATTCTATCGTTCTCCCTATTTTCACGTAGAATGGCAAGGGTGGCCAGCAGCCTATTTATTCTAAAATTGCTGATTCTGTTGGAAACGCGAGGGTAGATTGCAACCTACCAGTTCTAATACATTACCACGCAGTTTGAACAGGACCACCAGAGTGAAACACAGGGAAAACACCACCGTGTCTACAAACTTAGAAACCCTGCAGAACTCAAGGTTTTTTTTGTTTAGGGTTATCAGCCACGATTCACGAATAGTTCACAATTCAGGCTGAGAGCCTGTTGATCTGATTGGCAGTCTACAAGAGCTGACCGAGCCACCGTTGAGCTTGAGCCCTCTTGACTGAAGAAAGGCTGTGTTGCCGTGATTTTTTTGGTATTGTTATTAGATTTAAGTTTATTTATTTTTGTTTAAAAAGTGATCACTTAGGGACTTTACTTCAGGGATAAAGAAATACATTTTTATCCATTAAATTTTTCGTATTTCATCTGGCTTTATGTGACTCATTGACTTTATACTTAATTAATTTTTTGGTTTGATTTCATAATTTCTGTGATTGGGAAGGTGCCCGGAAAATCGGGAGAATTCCGACTTATTCAGTCTTGAGTCGGAGGCGCTTATCCTACTTTCCTCTCCGGCATTGAGCTAGGGCCTGATTTGCTCACGCAGTAAACCACCCTCTCATTCCAGAAATCAAGTAACCTTCTCTCCTCTTTTTTACATCATTTTTTTTTTATTCTCAAGAGGAACAAAGAGCGTGGCAAATTTTTGGCTCCCAACGTGGGGCCTGCTTTCAAAAACTAGCAGGCAAAAGTTTCACTAATTTTCTAATAAAAGCTTTGAGGTACATAGAGCCAAATTTATAACTTCTCTTTCAGGAAACTATATTGATTTTTTTTTCTCTCATAGGTATTTATTGCTCGATTTATTTATTGTGTATTTGCGCTACCCCATTGATTTATCGATTATCACTGTAACTTTATTGATTTACTAATTTTCACCCTGCCATTATCACTCTTGATCACTGACTAGCTTACAATTGACTGGTTCATTATCACTAAAATATTCTTAGAAATTCAACCCTGGTAATCACCTTCAATCTCTATTTTCTTGCCTTCAAATTTTTCTTTTTTTCCCTTGTTGTTTTTGATTCTGTTTTGTCGTCACGATGGATTACAAAATGAATATTTTGTATCTCAAAAAGGAAATGTTGTCTTATGAGATTGTTCTTCGGGGTGTTCAGGTTGATGACAAAAAGACCGTCGATCAAATGAGGAAAATTCTTCGTCCTCTCCTCAGACTCGAAAAGACCAAATCACACGTACCACCTCCATATCCATTCACGTTTGCGGATGAAAAGTGCAGATTAGGACATTTTTGGATAAGGCTATCGACACCATCTCCACCATATCCGGCGACCAGGCCCAGAATAAATACCTAAATACCCAATCCAGGTTGGTCCATTTGCTCGATCGTGTAAGGCGAATCCCAGACGATATAATGTCCCCTGACGAACAGACGGAGCGGACTGAATTGCTGGTCGATGTTTTGGCCGCGTTGGATTCGTTGGAGACCACAGCTAAAGGTGATCCTGAAATCAGCCGTTTTCTGGAACCTGATGATCTCAACGCATCTATTTACTTCATCCCATAGAGACACAGCACCAACCGTCGTCCATCATGACTCAAAACCCCCCAATTTGGACAAATGAGACCTCAAATTTTCCGAAGACTCGAAATTGTCAGTTCTTAACTTTCTAGAACGAGTGACCGAACTGAGTGGGTCTCGTAGAGTTCATGAACACCAACTTTTTGAGTGCGCCATCGACTTGTTTTCCGGAAAAGCGTTAAATTGGTACAGGGCGAATCGTGACAGATTTCATAATTGGCAGACTTTGTGTGACTTACTTCGTAGACATTTTGAACCACCAGATTATTTATCCAGGCTATTTGAAGAAATTTTGGAAAAAACGCAAGACACATCAGAGAGCATCGTTGACTATCTCTCCTGCATGCAAGCACTGTTAAGGCGTTATGTCGAACTATCTGCAGAAACCCAGTTGAACATTCTCACTCGTAACTTGTCTCCATTTTACATTACCCAACTTCCTGTAGTGGAATCCATCGAAGAATTGGAGTGCCTAAAACTTTAAACTAAAAAGTACAGAGCTGAGCATTATGTGCAACCTTCTCGAAAACGTCAGCAGTTTGTGGAGCCAGATTTTGCTTTTGTGGGTGTCGACCAACATCAAGACACTTCTGATGCCTTTGGTTTAGATAGAGTCGATACTTTTCCTTCAACTTCTGGAAATAGACCTCCAAGACCTCAACCACAATCCAGTTTGGTTTGTTGGAACTGTGAAAATACTGGCCATCTGAATCGAGTGTCCCAATCCAATAAAAACCCATTGCTATCGTTGTGGAAATCAAAATGCCACCGTTAGAAGCTGTCCAAAGTGTAACAGTTTGGGAAACGCTCCACGGGGAAATCGATAGGTCGTGCGACTTCCACCTCAAGTAACCTGATGACCAACAACAGCAACAACACCGAAGAGTTGAAGAACCACCAACTTCTTCTGGACTACATCGTTTCACATGCTCATGGTGACCAACGTCCATACCTTGACATCAAAATATTAGGTTACCCCATGTTAGGCTTGTTGAACTCTGGTGCTAGCCGCACTCTCGTTGGATTACCTGGCTTTGAGATTCCTAAAAGTTTGGGATTGAAACTGATAAAACAACAAAATAATTGTACTTTAGCTAATGGTCAAACTTGTACCAGTATAGGATATATCCAAACACCCATAACATTGATGGATAAGACACACATTATTGATGTCGTAGTGCTCCCTGAACTTTCGCATAAAATCATACTGGGTATAGACTTTTGGAAGACCCAGAAAATCATCCCGGACCTTAGGCAAGATGTCTGGCATTTCTCGGAACAAGCTGGTGAAGAATTGAAAATATCTTCTAAACAGGACTTTGATAATTTAGCTCCCTCAGAGAGAGCAGCTTTGGATGCATTGGTGAAATTTGAAAACTACAGATATGGGTAGTAGCCGAACATGAAATTGTTTTAGAACCTGGAACAAGACCCATAAAACAAAGGTACTACCCTGTCTCTCCTTTTAAACAAAAATTCATTGATGATGAGGTTGAGAACATTGGGAGTGATCGAGCGATCTTCTAGTCCGTGGTCCAGTCCAGTTTGTCTAGCTCGAAAGAAGGATGGCTCTTTCAGATTTTGCATTGATTTAAGACAACTGAATAAGCACACCAAGAAAGATGCCTATCTCATTCCATACATCTCTAGCATTTTGGATCAATTAAGGAACACTCGATACATTAGCTCCATCGACATCAAGTCCGCGTTCTGGCAGGTACCACTAAACGAGTCATCCCGAGAATACCACCTGGAACTTGGCAGCGCATTGTCACGGGTGAAATTTTCACTACGAGTTACTTTGGTTTTATTGGATCTTTTGTTCATTTTAAGCAGTTGATTTTCATTCATATATTCATTGTTTACCTTTGATTCGAATTCCATTCTCATCCCTTGCCAATAAGTTCGGTCAGCCTGTTTTGTTCATGGATCATTCATTGCTCTCATCATTTTTCATCTTCAACAATCCATGTTCACCTAATTCAATTAATTCTGTTGATTAATTGTTTATTTACGTTTTGCTGACAAATGACGAATGTCATTCAACATTCAACAGGTTATCCTTTCTGCGTGACAGTGTTGCCGGACATGGGATGATTTATTCGGTTTTGGGAATTCTTTTCTTTTGGCGAAATTATCGTTCTCGTACCCACAACAACTGCAATAAGACTCAGTAATGCCTTGTAATCGCTATTCTGTTTTTTTTACGCTCAACCCGGTGTAGTTTTGTTGGCTTCTTGCAATTGTCTTTCTACGGTTTTCTACACCCGGGGGCAAACGAGCATAATGGTAACCTGTGTCAACTGACCTACCTTCACTTATGTCATATTGTCACTGTCATGATTGTCATGGTCATCTGTCAAAGGCCATTCTGATATTGAATCTCTCACGGTCAAAGGGGCTAACAACTACAATCGGAAGAAATTCTGGTCATCTTTTGATGGATCTTGTTGTTAGACACCTTATTTTAACCCTGGAGTGTTTAGTTGTGTGGAATTAGTTTCCGTTTTGCCGTTACTCCAGAGTTGTGCCTTTTTGGGGATTTTTGACTAGAGGTGAGTCGGATTGCCCTTTTTGCATGTGACCATGCATGACTAAATGGCTATTTCTTGAGAATGGATCCAATTGTTGGGTCAAACCATCGTAACATCGAGGTGGACTGACGTACCTGCAGCCAGAACATCACTGCAGGAAATAACTTGAGAAAAAACCCTTATTCTTATAAGGTAAGCTCATTATACCCATTCGTCCATCATTTTTTTTAATACCATAACATTCGACAACTAACCTCACTCAATACCAGTTGTTTTTCAATTCTATTTTTAAAGTGACATATTTTCAAGTACTTTTCGTACTGTTTTCTTTCAAATTCAATTTTGGTTAATGAGTAAACTTTTTGTAATTAACTCACGTTGTAACGCTTCACTATCAATATGTTATGCTGTTTCAATTCATAACCTACACAGTTGATATCAAATTTCCATCACAGTTTTAAGTGTTGACTGTGAAAATCATTTAGGAAAAACTAGCTGGCAGCGTTGCAATGTTATTAATTAGTATGATAATGTCATTTTCTTCATAATCTGGTGACTGTTATGGAATGTATTTTATTTATTTTGTATAAACAACAGTACTACAGGAAGTTATATCAGTCTTTACTCCTGTAGGGTTTTTTTTTTGTGTACGTGGCTCAATTCGACGTTCCATGTCGAAACAACTCGACGCTACAAGTTGAGATCTTTGTGAATGGCCACCGGTTGCTGAAGTCAACTATCAGTCAACATTAGCCAAACACTGTATGTATTGGTTCGTGTAGCCGACCATCCATTTAGTTCATGTTGAACTGAACACCTACCGCCTGTGGTAACGTACAAGTAGTTTATAAGGATTTTAAGTTTTATTGATTTAAAAGTGATCACTTAGGGTCATTCACCATATACTTATAGATAATTGATTTGCGACATACTAAATTTGATTTGACCTTAATCAATAAACTTGCAGTCAGTCACATCACATATTTTGTTTTATTTGGCGTGAAGTCACAACATAGGTAAGCGATTTTTTTTTGTTTCGTTTCTTTTGGAGATAGTGATGCTGAAATTTAGTTTCCAAGGACATCTTGGGGATTTTTGACTTGGTCCGTTACAAGGCAGTGGAAGAAAAGTCTGGAATGAAAGGGTGATACTAGGAGGCAGTACCGACAAACCTGCGAACTTCCTGGATGTTTTTCGGATGTGGTATGTTCACGATAGCCTCAACCTTTTCGGGATCGGGACGTAGACCTTTCTTGTCGACCAGGTAGCCTAGGTACTTCAGTTCCGGCTTGCAGAAATGACACTTCTCTATAGAGACTATCAAACCAGCCTGACGCAAACGATCGAAAATAATTTCCACAAGACGCAAATGTTCGTCGAACGTTCCAGGGCTCCAATTCTGGTCCAAGGATGGTGTCGTTTTGTGCTGGCAGCTGGGCATTTTAACAGGTGTTTATCCGAATCAAAAAAGCAAAATCATGACTCCTCCACTGCAAAAACCCGCCCCTGCCTTCAAGGGAACCGCCGTCGTTAACGGCGCCTTCAAGGACATCAAGTTGGAGGACTACAAAGGTCAATACGTAGTCTTCTTCTTCTACCCCCTGGACTTCACCTTTGTCTGCCCCACGTTGGGCGCCAAAATTTGCCACGCTTTTATTGGTTGCAGGAATTTGATTTATGAGAAGGTTTAGTACCCTTCGTTCTCGAAAGTAGCTTCAGCTGAAATGAAGTTGTTGAGTGAGCGTGCAAATGTGCCCAAGCTCAAAAGACCCGGAGAGCTGGGAGGGGTAGCTTTGAGTACCTCCCTTGTTGGCGATGCAATAACTGTTTCATACGGATATGTTGATTTCACGACCGTTGGGTGAGTTGGAAGGTGTGTTGTTGATTTCATCTTCGACCGGGTGTCGTTGCAAAGTACCTGGATGAATTCTATCGTGCTCCTTCTTTTCACGTTGAAAGGCAAGGGTGTCCAGCAGTCTATTTATTCTAAAATTGCTGATTCTGTTGGAAACGCAAGGGTGGACTACAACCCACCAGTTATAATACATTACCACGCAGTTTGAACAGGACCACCAGAGCGAAACACAGGGAAAACACCACCGTGTCTACAAACCCAGAAAACCTGCAGAACTCAGGGTTTTTTTGTTTGGGGTTATCAGCCACGATTCACGAATAGTTCACAATTCAGCCTGAGAGCCTGTTGATCTAATTGGCAGTCTACAAGAGCTGACCGAGCCACCGTTGAGCTTGCGCCCTCTTGACTGAAGAAAGGCTGTGTTGCCGTGATTTTTTTGGTATCGTTATTAGATTTAAGTTTATTTATTTTTGTTTGAAAAGTGATCACTTAGGAACTTTACTTCAGGGATAAAGAAATACATTTTTATCCATTGAATTTTTGGTATTTCATTTGGCTTTATGTGACTCATTGACTTAATACTTGATTAATTTTTTGGGTTTATTTCATAATTTCTGTGATTGGGAAGGTGCCCGGAAGAAGAAGTATTTTTTTTTACACATTCAACCACCCTCTTATGACATCTACAACAGCTCTCTAGCTGCCTTTTTTCACAAAAACCTTTTCTTGACAATACAAGAAGTCTTGCACTCTTCAACAGCCTCTTCTAGTAAATACAAATACTCTTCAGACTACCAAACAACCCCTTCTGGTATATACACAAGAAATCTTCAACAGCCTCTTTTAGTAAATACAACTACTCTTCAGATTACTCAACAACCCCTTCGGGTATATACACAAGAAATATTCAACAACCTCTTCTGGATTGTCGATCACTTGACACTTCTTTCATTCACTTCTTGTAATTCTTCACCAGTGCAGATGGCATGTGTTCATCCGAAGCAAAAATTGTGGCGCCACCTGGTGGCAATTTTGGGAAATGATATAGAATCCCCTTTGCCTATACTACTTTCGTGAAAACCATGGGATGGTTTATAAAGATGAAGAGAAAGGCTGCAGGGGGACACCTCTTCAATCAAGGGAACACAATGGGCCATTTTGCCTCCGAGTGAAAGCAATACGAAGCAGGAGACTGTGGGACAGGGCATACCCTTCGCAACATAACCTTACCTTACCTATGATTTGTCGAAAAAATAAAAAGGAAAAATGTATTGACAAGACCGAGATTGAAGAATAAAATTGTATAGCTTTGAACATATAAAGAAAACAGATTCGGATTGGTCATGGTAGATGGGTATATTCGAGTGAACTTTACTTTATTGAAAATTATAATGGTTATTATTTTCAATGAAGTAGAGCATATCTACAATTATTGTAGATATGTTCTGTAGTTTTGTGGTGCATTCATGATTAACCAGAACCCAAGAGCTTGACACCAATTTGAATAAAAAATCACCTTATTAAAAAATCTAATATCCATCCATTAGGTGACTGGCTACTCGAAAAAATAATCAAACCTTATATACTTGATTTGCAAAAGCTATTAAAGGATCAATCAAAAATGTCAATTATAAAACCCCTTGTGGATGGAATACATTCTATATTGGATAGACCTTACGATCATCAAAAAAGGGAATTGAAGATCATAAAAACAGGGAATTACATAGATCAAAAATTTGTCACCATGCTAATAATAACCTTGAAATAAATTGGGATAATTCGAAAATGTTGGCAAGTTCCATGTTCTGAAAAACGTGAACTGAAAGAAAGTAAAAAAATATCACCTTGAACTCCAATGAGTGTGTAGCAACTTGCTCTGTTAATCTTAGTAATATATGGTTACCTTTATCAAGAAATTAGATATAGACACTCCAATGTCGGTAAAAGTGACATTCTGTGTCATAAATGGTTTTGAACAACTACTGCCATCACTTGGTCCGCAAATCAACGGACGCGAATAGGTACAGCCCGAACATACAAATCTTATCTTGAAGACATAAAATTATTCTCACACTAATCTTACCGTGATATTGTAGTAATAATGCAAATATGGAAACCAAATGCGGATAAAAAGAACATCTGGTCTGGGTTTGTATTTGCATGACTGCTTCTTTCAGTCTTTGTAGGCTCCTTTGATCAGTTTTATTGCCCTGAAAAGTGAAAAAATAAATAATAAAATATTGGTAACAAATTTCACTATTGATCAATTTTAAAAAAATCCAAATAATCAAATTCTCTATATTTATGCATCTTTCAAAAAATATGCTGGTGGAATGTGATGTAAATGAACCAGAAGATGGAAGGCTCTCATCTATAATGATGAAACAATTCATTATATTCTTGATTTACAAATTGAGTTCCTGATAGCATTAGAGGTTGAAATGCGTAAAGCATCAATGCCTTCATTATAAATTGTCTTATAATTTGTTATTCAAACACTCCTCATCAATATTCAACAAATTTTACAAGCTGTGAACGAATATTCTCAAAACTTTTTCGAAGTTATCAATGGAAATTATTGATTGAACAGCGCTAATCTAAATAACACTTCTAAATGACATTCTGTTCAATGATTATTAGAAATAAGGGTGGTTCGCTCGTTGGAAAAATTCAGGGTTTTGAAGTTTTTTCAAACCCTATAAACAATCAAAATTTCTGCTTCGTGTTTTTTGCAAATAATTTTTTTTATAAAGAATGGGTTTGTGTTGAGTTTTTTCCAAAAAATGATTTTCTTTATCCATTTGCGCTCTTGTAAATTTCATCCGTGGACAGTCTGTAAATATGAATAAACTCACGTTCGGACGGATTTTCCCGACGTGGTTTGTACTCCTTCGGGGCTCGTACGCATACAAAATTTCCTGATAATTGTTGAAAAATTACTGTCACTTGATATGTTGTCAAAAGTAATTAGTCCCCCCCCGTTATAGCGTCTGTATAAGTCATCGCAGGCTTATGGAATCACTTGTTAATACTAAATTTCGGGAGCAGGTTCTTGATGTTATTTATACCGTTCTAAGCATATCCTTATGACCACAAGTAGATCCTTGTGCTAATCAGTAGATGCCAAAACAACAAGTATCTTTTCGAATTTTATCAATACGTTTTGCAGTATGGACAGGGTTTATCCTTATAATTTGCCACAAATTTAGAAACTTTATTCAAAGAGATACAAAAAGAATGTTCAAATGAAAGTTTCATGATTTCTCCTCAAGATTTTTCAATAACTAAGCGAAAGAATAAAATATCACCATTGGAAATCACGAAAATTTGGGAAAATTGCATTTTTTGCAATATGATCTGGTTTTTGAAACTTGACACAAATAACGGAAAAGCTAATTGAATCACAGTCCCTGGCAATGAAAAATGCTTAGTGAAAATATAAAATCTCAACCTCAACCAAATCGTCAGTGTAGAAGATGATATTGGTTCGTCAAGATTTGTTTTAATGTATCTATGAAAGAAATGTGGTATAATGCACATAGACGTTTAGTTCACTCCATTGCAGTAGAAATACTCAGTAGCAACACTCATCAGAAGTGTATAACCTGTAAGTATTCATAGAACTTTGGAATGCAACCATTTACATACTTTCAACACAGTTCATTACTCAAACCGCCAAAAACTTTGAGTGTTTTATCGAAACAATTACGTCCACAATAAACACCAGTCCTTTTATCCGTAAAATTGAGGAAGATAATTTTTCACAAAGGGGAGAGCCGCTTGCCTCAAATATCACCAGTAGCAGCTTTTAAGTCGAGCGAATAAATATTTGTGAAACGAGTTTTCAAGGTTTTCATCCTCCGCAAAGTTAGTCATGTCTTGCCATTTCTCTTCATGAAATTTAGAATGGGGATAGAGTAACTTGCAGAAATACGTGAAAAGAAAAATCTATTCTGTGATTAAAAAGGAGTACGGCATTTGGTTGAAAATTAAAATGTCCCTTTGAAACGTGCTATATTCTCTGTTATGTCTAATGCTTTTCATGGAGACTCTCTTCTCCAAGCAGGATGGTCCATTCAAGTTGAGGTTGCCAAACGACAAGTATTTGAAAAAACAAAGATAAAATAAAAGTTTTTGAGTCCAGAGGAAGAAACAAAAAGATCAAATGTATTTTTGACCTAGACAACCGTTTGAAGCTTGCTCCAAGGTCAATTATGTTTTTCAAATTAAAATACATGCATAACAGATTTTTTTCAAATGAAAGTTGTTCGCTTTTTATCGTAGAATAAGGTTTTGCTATAAAACAGATACATTTTAATTCAAAAAAACATAGTTCATATTAAAAACACCTCCAAAAGGTTGTCAAGGTCTAAATAAATGCCATAAACCATTGTATCTCTCACAAACACCATTTGATTTTTTTTTCAGAAACTCACTATTTGTCAGATATCAAGCTGTCAAATGGACCACCTGTATACAGGGTGTCCGTAAAAGGGATGTCAAAATAATAGGCTTTATAGAGGAAGTTGTTTGATGAATTTGCACACAAACTCAATCCACTTGGTTGAGAGACTATGATAATACGTTGTATTTTGTTTTTTAAAAATAGATCTAGTTACTTTGAAAAATGTACCTGAGTGTTACCAATATCCTTGCGACTGCAAAAATATTTCTTGGTAAAAAATCTGAAGATGAGGTGGGCATTATCAATTTTTGACTTTTTAGGTTAGTATGAAGCGGTACTCTGCGGTACATGGGTGTTTGAAGCCAAAAGCGATCTCACGAGTAGAAAGCTCGTATCAAATTTCGTATGACTAAATGAGAACCCATACCACGTATCTACTTCTTTTAACGTTGATGAAAAGTCATGTCTCTTGAAAAAATTGATTCCTTTCTTGATTATTAACACAATAGTATTGGGATGGGTTGCGAGCAATGAGCAATGGATTTTTTTTTGGATAATAACCGCGTTTCATAATTTATTAATTATTGCTTTTCAATTCTTAGAACAGTCTTTGCATTTTGAAGCGTATTCGCCTCATTTTCTTTCAATCTTCATACATTTTTTGCTTATCAGATACTAATAATTGATTAAGTTTTGGACGTGCCTGGGTAAATACGACGAGGCCACAAGCTGCAAACTATGTGGTCAAGAGGACGAAACTGCCTCACACATCATCTTTGACTGTGAAGCTTTGGCTCGCAGAAGATACGACATTTTTGGTGCAACACATGACCAGGGATCACTCTCCCACGAAAAAATTGCTACTGAACCTAATTAAAGGTATACAACTGTTCTAGCAGTGGTTTGGGCAGCACAATAAGTCACTAGCTGCAGTGTCTGCAGTCCAAATCAGAAATAGCTCGACCCTGTCTTTTACAACAACAACGGTTTCCATGCTGACAACGAGATTTGGGCAAATAAATCAACTCATGAAAATGCTCTATTTCATATATAAATTGCAGTTTAGTATGATGTCCATGTTATTCAGGGGCAAAGGAGATTTTCCAGTTGAAGCTATCCAGTTTCCAGATTTGTTTTTTTTTTTGTTCATCGTTTGATTCCACCATCATTTTGCCACAAAAAAGGTATATATAAAGGGTTTTTCACTCAAAATTCCGCAAGCCAATATTTTGAAAACGAATAAATATCCAATTTCTGCAAAAAGTATTCAATGTATCTGGTCAACTAGATATTTTTCGCGTTTAAAAAAATTCGACTTTTATCGAGAGCTAAGCGCCGCGACGCTACGAAAATATAAATCGATTGCAGGGACTTTGAAATTACGTGCATGCGAAAGTACATGTTATTTGTGAACTTTTTTGTTATTTACTCGAACTCATTTATCCTACTCATTTCTGAGTTATGCTGGTTTAGAGTTTACATGTCTTGATTGACAAAAAATGCGATGACGGATGATTTTCACAAGAATATCAGACTAAATTTCTGTAAAAAGTGGTTAGTGTATGAGGTCAAGTGAATATTTCTCAAAGTTCAAGAAATTCGACGCCTACAGGAGCTAAGCGTCGCGACGAGTAGAAAATTCAAATCGGTTTCAGGGACTTTGAACTTGGGCGAATGTTAAAGTCCATGTTATTAGTAAATTTTATTGGTATCTACTCGAACCTATTTATTCTACTTCTTTCTGAGCTATACCGGTTAAAAGTAAATATTTTTTGATTGACAAAAAATGCGATTACGTATGATGCACACAAAAATTTTTTGTCAACCAAGAAATTTTCACTTAACCAGTTCAACTCAGGAAGGATCAAGATAAATGGCTTCGAGTTGATAACAAAAAGGTTTGAAAATAACTTGTAATCCCACATGCGCGTGATTTCAAAGTCCCTGTAATCGATTGACATTCTTGACGCGTCGCGACGCTTGGCTCTTAGTAGGCGTCAAATTTTTCAAACCTTGGAAAATTTCCGCTTGACGCCATACACTGAGCACTTTTTATAGAAATTGAGACTAGCATTCTTGTAAAAATCATCCTTCATCGCATATTTTGTCAATCAAGGAATGTTTACTATAAACTGGTGTAGCTCAAAAATGTGTGAGATAAATGGGTTCGAATAAATGACAAAAAAGTTTATGAATAAAATGTTCTTTCTTATGTGCGTTGTTTCAAAGTACCTGCAATAGATTTATATTTTTGACGCGTCACGACGCTTAGCTCTGAGTAGTCGTCGAATTTTTTCGACATTGGAAAATATCTAATTGCCCGATACATTGACTTTTTTTCAAAGAAATTGCTGTCTTGTAAAAATCATCCGTTATCTCATTTTTTGTCAATCATGAAAGGTTTACTATAACCCGTTATAACTCAGAACTGAGTAAGATAAATAAGTTCAATCAAATAACAAAAAAGTGTGTATATGACACGTACGTTTGCATGCGCGTGATTTCAAAGTCCCTGCGATCGATTGATATTTTCGACGCGTCGCGACGCTCAACTCTTGATGAGCGTCGAATTTTTTAAATGTGAAAAATAACTACTCCATCCCCTACATTGACTGCTCTTTACAGAAATCAAATATTTCTATTCGTTTCCGAAATATTGGCGTGCGGAGTTTTAAGTGAAAAGCCCTGTATATACATATAACCATTATTTTGTCTTCGCTCATACAAATTAACATTTCCGTTCACTATGTATAAGTGAATGAATAAATCTATGCAAAGTTATTCAATAGTTATGTGTGTGTGTGCAGCAGAAGCGCTTAATTTTAGACAACAATTTACTCAGATCATTTAAATCTTCAGCATCGGTTAGTAAATGCAGAGATGAAATGAGTTCCTGCCTTGGGTTGAAGCCAAAATTGCCCTGAAGAAAACATTGTTTGAAGTATTTATTCAATCAGAAAGTTTGAAAAAGAGCTCACAGTTCTTCAATCATTACATTCAAATCGAAGTATTTTCTCAAAACTTATGATACATTCAGTAAGTTATATGGTTTGAAAATAACTTGTGATCCCACATGCGCGTGATCTCAAAGTCCCTGCGATCGATTGACATTATCAACAATGATAAAAAAAAAGAATCGCGCAAAAGTTATGAAATAGAGAACATAATAGGTACAATAAAGCAACTTGTAAAAATCAACGATACAACTTTTCTACACAGTACCTCACATTCAATCGCGTTAAAAAAAACAAATCACCAAGTGAGACTTTGCCTCACGGTATTTAATTTCACTTGATATCCCTATCAGCTTCTAAATGATATAATGAATCCATACATATTAAGAAGAATCTAATTATTCATTCGACCACCGCGGTGAGCGGTTGGAGAAACATAAACGCGTTGACTTAACACTAAACCATCAAAGGTTTCTGTTTGCAGACAATGAAAATCAGTTTTTATTGGTATATGCTGTTTAAGGCAAGTATACCCACTTTTCTGTACATTGAGCGGCAAAGAATTATCAACAGTTTTGAAACGATTCCTGTTGCTTTCAAAATGCTTGGTTCATCAAGAATATTGATCAATTGCTAGTTGTAGCTTGTCCACATTGTGACAGAGATATACAGGGTGAGTCATCATTTCAGAAGTGTATTATTCACGCAAAAGCAATTTAAAAAATCTCTCATGTTTTTATCCGATATTCATTTATTTTCAAGCTATAGTGTAAAAGCTAATGAAGAAAAATTAGCTGCAGTATTTCTAATCCGTCTAATCAGTGCATCCCGAGTGTCCGCCGCAATTTGTCCGTTCCTCCCGACTCACCTTGTATACACTTTGACATTTTTTGTAGAAACTAGATCTAATAAAGAGAACTAACTACCTATCCAATGATTGTTTGAGGTTTCGGAAACCCACCCATACGTATTGCAAGGGTGCGTCTTTTCAAAACTATTGTCAATTTTAACCTTGACAAAAAGCTATATATGAATATTCGGAATTGAGTCACGGAAGTATTTAGAGGATTTCGCTTGACAAAATTTCGAAAGATACTTATTTGAACTTGAGCAAATGTTTTATTTCCGGGAACTGGTGTCCAGTTCATTTCTTTCTTGTTTCCTAATACAATATAGCGTGAAAACGCTATATCCGAAATTGATGTAAACTTCACAGTGTTTCAATCATTAGACATACTACGAGGCCTATCCATTTCGGTTATTAAATTATTATCATTATTCGGTCAATTTATCCATATCTGATTTCTTTGTTCATTGTGTTTTGTGGAGGTGGATTTCAACGGGTTGCCTGTTTTTTTTTTTATAGATAGATTCCCAACAGAGTATCGTAACCCGGAGAAAATCAAGTGTGCAATTTTTCTTTTAATATGTATAGATGGAGCACAAGCATTTCCTTATCCATTATCACTTTTGAGGAATAGTCTAGTTTAGTCCAGCAGTGTTTACGGCTTTGTATGTGAAAATCAAAAGAAATTCTTGAGCCCGTATACTTTAGTCTTGAGGAGGACATATTAACACATTTATCCCATCATTGTTACTTCAACTTCTATAAGCGGGAACAGCAACTATCCTGATTTTTCAAACTAGGTCTTTCTATATCCTGATACATCTTTTGAAAGGGCATTTAAATTTCTTGAGAATAAAGTTTTTCAAATTTGAGCTATGCGTCGACAGGCAATGTAGTTTCAAAAAACAACAGCAGCAATAGTTCGGGAGCTGAGGCTGGTTTTGCCAAATCATTAATAACGGGCTGATTTTTTTATAGCGGCTATACCGGAACATCCAATCTTTTCCTCCAGGAAAATTCTGTAGCTAACAGAGTGCGCAGGTGTGGAACACGTTGGTAATAAGAATTAGTCTATTATTAAATGTTGAGATAATTTTATGAATAATCTGAAACATTCGTTCTACAAAATAAATGGTAATATGAAAAAATTGCCTACTAGGTCATGGAAATGATTATCAACCAGCTGATTCTTTCGACTATAGCTTGGTAAAGATTGGTACTTCTGAAACACGACTGTTAATGTTGTGGTACAAACTGTACTAGGTGACATGAAAAAGTGAACAATCATTTATTTTCCATTAGATTCAATGTGTACATGCCCTAATATAAAGTTTCATAACTTGTGAGTGAAAAATTCTTTTTAAATGAACAAAATATATCAGTAGAAAATTATAAGACTTTATAGTCAGTGAAGTAGTTCGTTATTTCTGTGCTAATTCTTTTTATTTGATAGAAAATGGTTCATTCTATTGCGCAGAGAGTGGAAATTTTTGAATCGTGTTTCATAATCAATGTGCAAGAGTAAAGGCAACTCTGTTCAAGGAAAGTCATGCAGATAGACAAGAATATCATGGTTACGTCCAGGAATTGATAGCGGAATTTTAGCAAACTGGTTCGATGTCCAATGAAAAAACGAATTACTAAAAATCCAGTAAGAAATGAGGCAGTAACTGTTCTGGTTAAAGTAACTATGAGCCTTATAATATGTTGATGGTACTAAACATCAACATTTCTGAAGTGACGGTAATTTTGAGGGCCCCTATCGGGAATTCCAAAACATAATAAATGGTGCCCATATAATATACCGCCGCACCGTTTAGAACTTTGTGAAAAAGAAATGGTTGATAATTCCGATAATCTTTTTAATGTATGCTTTTGAGACGAAGTTATCTTATTCTGGATGACGCTATCAATCTACTTGATTCACTGCATTGCTCTGACACTACTCCAATGATCTACCATGAGGTCCATACTAAATTATTGGACCACTACCAATACGTCTTATTGGGGTGACATCTGAAGTGGAAAATGTATGCCACCCAGTTTGAATCCTTTGAAGATTTACGAAACAGTGAATGCGAACAGATAACACGATATTCTAGTAAAGTAGGTACCATATACGGCAAATATTTCCAACAGCTTGTAAGATAATATGTGACTATCAATAAATAAAATCAGATGAATATTTCTTGGAAATCTGAAGTACACATTTAAAAAAAATGACTACTATTATGCCAAATGATTGTAGTTTCATGTATTCTGAACATTTTGATTTTTGAGTTAACCTGAGACTTCTTTTTCGAGAGAAATTAAAAACTTTGTCCTAGAGCATTTTCACATTTAATCTTATGGAAGATGAATAGGTGTTCGAGATTCTGTCACTGAGTACGGTATATGAGCAATCTTTATCAATAAATATATAGGAGGCAGAATATTCTCACAAGAACCAAAGCCATCTAGCTGAATATCCTGGATTGAAATGGGGTCCTCAATCTTGATATTTGGATTCAAGGTAATGAGGAAGGTTTTTTTTATTGAGCTTCTATGAGCTAATCACGTAAATTATTAAATCAAAGTCAACAGTTTCGTGCTTGAAATAATTATTTCATAATTATATCCAGAGTGAAGGAATTTTCCTAAATCAACCCAAAGAAATGAATGAATGATCCGTGAAAATATGGTTCTTATATTTTCTGTTATTTTATCAAAACAGAACAACTTTTCTCAGTCACACAACAATATTAGATGGATCAGAAGTGTCCAGCATCGTATTTAATATCAAACATTGTGTGAAACGTTTAATGGCCCTGAATCTCAATCAAGACAAAATTAATGTTAGCTCTCCTCATTTTTCAGGTGGAATTATTTTCAAAGCGGCAATGGTACATTTTTCACCACAATTGAATAAAATTGTCACTTTCAAGTACAAGCCACGTCTGTGTTGATTATGCAAAACAGAAGCAAGGGAAAAGAGTCGAGAATACAATATATTGCGAGAATTCATCTGTGCAGTACGTTTATTTCTTGGTCTTCAGTTGAGGCATGTATGGCTGTGACGCTCTTTTAATCGGTTAAAATTTGGCTCATGGTGAGGCGGTGTAGATGAAATAGGAACCAGAAAGCCATATTGTCCACAGAGAAATGGGTTTTCTAAATTTGATAAGCACGAATCTAAATCAGATTCATCTCAATTTTTTTTATTTTTGTCCGGTATAAACACAAAATTATAAAGTGAAAATGACCATCAATCCATCTTCTGTGATTTTTGATAAAAATTAGGGAACAGTTGTTGTTTGGGTTCTGTCTGATTAGTGGACTGTATTTTTGGGTTTTCGAATTGCCTTCTTTCTTTTTTTTAATGATGTTCAAGTTGCCAAATAAACTGGTTTATTATTATTTACAATTAAATATAAGCACCGTTGTGCTATTGAAATCTACGAGTAATTGATTGGCAGATCACTCAAAAAATCACTTGACTCAGTCACTGTCAGAATGTCCCGTTCCATCATGCGGGCACCAGCACTTCCCAGAGATTGTCCGGAAAATAACATAGAACCTGATCATGCGGCCTGCCTTGAAAAGTCCCTTTTCAACACGATATTCGGGATATCAATCTTCAGAGTTCATTGTGATGTTCTGTCTCGATTGGTAGAACACAGACTTTATTTATGGCACGTCTTAACAAAGTGCCATTGGGCAATCGAACTGTCACTACGCGCACTACATTGTTAGAGCCTCTATGCAGTGCATCAACTCTTGCCATGGGCCACTTCAATGGTGGAGTGTTTTCTTCGACAAGTACAACCAAAGAGCCTGGTTTCAACACGTCTCCCATGTCGTTCTTCCACTTCGTTCGAGTCTGTAGCTGTGTTAAATAGTCCCTGGACCAGCGTTGCCAAAACTGTTGTCGTAACTGCTGTAGACGGTAATATCTATTGAGTCTTGTCGTTTTCACTTCGGTTACATCTTCTTCTGGAGGTCCAACCAATGAGTCGCCGATCAAAAAATGTGCAGGGGTAAGGGAAAGATAGTCATTGGGATCGTTTGATAAGGGAGTGAGAGGCCTAGAGTTCAATAATGCCTCGACTTGAACAAGCAGCGTATACATTTCCTCGAAACTCAAGGCCGCTTCTCCCAATACGCGTTTTAAATGAAACCTAGTGGATTTTACAGCCGCTTCCCATATGCCACCCATATGTGGTGACCGCGCTGGTAAAAAATGCCAATGAATTTTGTCTTCGCTTAAGTATTTTGAAACTGCGTTGTGATGGTTGGCATCATCTAAAATTTTATGCAACTCCGTGAAATGATTATGACTTCCAACAAAATTCAATCCATTATCGGAATAGATATTTGATGGTTTACCTCTACGTGAACAAAACCTTTTCAACACATTCAAAAAGCTAGATGTTGTCAAGTCGTTCGCTAATTCGATATGGATTGCCCTTGTTGAGAAACATACGAAGATTGCCAAATATGTTTTTACTAGTTTGCTGCGGCGTAAAATACCTTCCTTAATGAAGATGGGTCCAGCATAGTCAACTCCACAATTTGAAAATGGTCGACTAGGATTCACTCTGGTGCTGGGCAGATCACCCATTAAAAACTTGCAAGGTTTTGGTTTTACCTTATAGCATCTTATGCAAGAGTTTATAATTCGTTTTACCGCATTTTTTCCATTAATGGGCCAAAATTTCAATCGGATAATTGATAATGGATTTTGACTGCCTGCATGTAGGTTTTTGAGATGCTGATTTAATATTATAAGGTCTGTCAATTTGTGTTTATTTGGTAAGATAATTGGGTGTTTTTGATTGATGCTTAAGCATGATTTAGAAAGTCTACCTCCTACTCTTAAGATTCCATTGTCATCGAGAAAAGGGTTGAGATTAAAAATTTTGCTTTGATTATTTACTGAATTACACTTTTTTTATTCGGAAATTTCTTGCTTGAAAGTTTGCGATTGAGCCAATAATATTAATTTCTCTTCAGCATAGTTTAGTTCATCTATCTTAAGATTTGTTGATGATGGCTTTGTTTTATTCAAACAACAAAATTTAAATCGAAAAATGTAAGCAACAATTTTTACCAACTTCGAGAAAGAGGAATATCTTTGAAAAATGTCAAATTCAGTTTTTTGTTCTTGCTCGTGAGTTAGAAATGAGAGAGATTTTATTTCAGGTAAATTATCAATATTTGTTTCAGGCAAATATTTATCTGAAGTATAAGTTTGAATTTTCAAGAATTCAGGTCCGTTGAACCAAATTTTGTTTTCTACCAGCTCTCTAGGACTTAGTCCTCTCGAAATTATATCTGCGGCATTATCATTCGATTTTACATGTTTCCATTCGCTAATATTGGATAACTCCGTGATATGAACTACTCTATTTGCCACAAAAGTCTTGAGATTACAGGGTTCTATTTTCAACCACAACAGCACGATTGTTGAATCCGTAAAATATGTTATCCTTGATATATCAATATCGATTGTACTTCTGATTTTAGACATAAATTCTGAAAGTAAGACTGCGGCTAGCAACTCAAGACGTGGTAGTGAATGACTTTTCAAAGGGGCCACACGCGATTTGGCGGTTAAAAGCTTGATACAATTTTTATTTTTGCTTGCCGATGATTGAATATACACACATGCACCATAAGCCTTTTCAGAACTGTCACAAAATCCAATTAATTCAATTTTCTGCGTTTCTGAAGATAAAACATGTCGTTCTATTTTCATCTCATTCAAGAACTGAAGTTCGGAGGCAAATTTAATCCAACTATTTTTGAGTTCAGTAGGAATTTCCGAATCCCAGTCTAGCTGTAAATGCCAAAGTTGCTGCATAATCAATTTTGCTCTGATAATAGCGGGTCCGATCAAGCCTAAAGGGTCGAAAATTTGAGAAATCACTGAAAGTATATTGCGTTTTGTTATTTTATTTTTGTTTAGATTGATATTGATACTATATTTCAATGTATCATTGTTTGCATCCCATCGAATACCTAACGTTTTCAACTCTTTTTCTTTTTGAAATAAAACCAAATTTTCATCATTGCATCCACGAGTTTTTGATATATAATTTAAAATACTTGCGTCATTCGATGACCATTCGCGTAGTTGAAAATTTGCGCTTGAGAGTATTTCCGATAATTCGTGATATATTTCCAAGGCTTCTTCTCTCGAGTCAACACTAGTAAGAAGATCATCCATATAAAAACTTTTCAGCAATATTTTTGAAGTTCGGGGGTATTTTTCTTTACTAATTGAAGCTAATTCACTTAAACAACGCGTTGGTTGAAACGGCGCGCTTGACGTACCGTATGTTACTGTATTTAATTTATACACATTTAATTGTTCTTCTGGTTTTTCTCGCCAAACTATTTTTTGAAATGATCGCTCGCTAGGATCTATTTCAATGCAACGATACATCATCTTGATTTCTGCACTTAAGACGTATCTTCGAAGACGTAAACGAAGTAAAATGGATACTAAGTCCGGTTGTAAAGTGGGACCTGCTAAAATCAAATCATTGAAAGACACGTTTGTAGTTGTTTTAGCACTTGCATCAAAGACAACACGGCACTTTGTTGTGACCGCTGAGTCTCTGAGAACGGCCGAATGTGGTAAGAAATATGAAATGTTTTCAATCGAATAATCGTTATCTAACGTGGATTGAAATGACATATGCCCAAGTTCTCGTATTCCTGCATAAAATGGACATATTGGGTTTTAAGAGCTTCGTTTTTCAGGAATCGATTTTCTAAATTTTTAAATCTTTTAACAGCTGACGATTTTGAAGTCCCTAATTCTTCATCACAATTTTGTCTAAAAGGATGTTTTACAACAAAGGTACCATTTTCATCACGCTTTGTAGTTAATTTGAAATATTCTTCGCAATACTGATCGGTTTTTGAAACTGGAACCTTCGTTTCAATTTCCTCAAGTTGCCCAAATTTTGTTAATGCTTCATTCAAATGTTTGTTTGTTATTTTTGTAGTCAAGTTACAAACGGTTTTTGATATATTATTTTTATTTAATAGTAATTCTCCCGATACTACCCATCCTAGAGCGGTTTCTTGAAGCATCGGTTGGTTTTTTCCGAGTTTTATCCTTCCATTTTTAATCAGATTGAAGAAAATTCCTGCACCTAACAGTAGATCTATGGACTTTGGAACATTGAATTGTTCATCTGCCAAAATCAAGTTGATTGGAATTTTCAGTTGCGTTTTTTCAAAACTGATTAAAGGCAATTTTTCTGTGATACGTGGTAATACTAAGAACTGTACTTCAGTTTTAAAATTTTCAAAACGTGACTTTAATTTTGAACTTGTTTTACCATTAATATATGTTTCAATTTGATTCACTCCGCTTAGAGGAATATTAATCTGTTGACAGCTCAATTTTAGTTTCTCACAAAACGATTTGCTGATAAGATTTGATTGACTTCCGGAGTCCAATAAGGCTGTACCTTCAACCCAATTTTTATCTTTATCCTGAACTAAAACTATCGCTGTCGATAATAAAACTTGACTTGAATCAACTGTTGTAAATGTTCGACTAGGCTGATTTGCATCAAACTGATTAATTCCATCAATTTCTACTATGTTGCGAGAAGCTTCTGAATTATTCTGACCGAAAACGCATAACGTAGGTGTGAGTTGACCAGTTGATGTACTGGTACTTTTTTCGATAGACCCTGAAAACGCTGCATCGCTCATCTCTATTGCTGGGTTTGTTTGTGAACAATTTGAACTTGCTGGTTGCAATGCTTGCATCGTTACTTGACGCTGTGTGTGTGCTCCGTTGTCACTTTGATAATTATTATTATTTTGCTGAAAGTTTTGCCTGTGCAATATAGTATTATGTTTGCCATTACATTTCTTGCATCCGCTAGAAAGGCATTCTCGGTTTCTGTGACCCAATCTTAAACAATTCGTACAATATTTATTCTTGTTTAATTCGTTATATTTATCCGATATTGAGAGATTAGCAAACCGTGGACAATGGTAAATATGATGGTGTTCATCACATAGAAAACAGGAATGGTTCGTATTTCCTTGATCAGTACGATTTTGATGATTTGTAACTGAGTTGTGTGACGCATATCCTACTACTCGTTTAAAGTTTGATTGCGGTCTTGCTATTTGATTTGAAGTTGGCGAATGGTATTTATTTGTATTATTTGCAAGATTATGTACTTGCACTGCTTCTAAAGTGAAACATTTTTTGGTTAAAAATTCAATAAATTCGTTTAAAGTAGGTAATGTTTTGTCATTTAATCTGCTTTCCCATTCTCTTCTCGTTCTATCATCCAATTTTTGCAAAACTATTGGTACCAACAAGGCATCCCACGCATTGACTGGGAGTCTTAATTTATCAAGTGCTGACAAATGTTGATTCAATAAATCCAACAATTTCCGTAGCAAAACTGGAGATTCTTTATGAACATTCGGCAAATTAAATAAAATTGTTTTTATATGAGAGTTTATTATAGCTCTATAATTTTCGAATCGTTTCCTCAAAAGTTCTACTGCGATCGAGTAGTTATCCGTGATTAAATCAAGATTTTCAATTAATTTGAGCGCTTCATTATGACAACATGATTTCAAATACATTAGCTTTTCAACATCATTCAAGTCTACTCTACTGCCTACTGTTGCTTGAAACTGATCCCAAAAGCTAAGCCAGGTTTCGCAACTACCGTAGAACTTTGGCAGCCCTAATTCAGGTAAAGTCGCAACAGCATTCAAACTTGCAGAAATATTATTACTATGACCGGGAATAGGAGTATGAATATGAACGTTTGATTTTTCTGTTTCTTGACATTGTGATATAATTCGTTTGGCTTTAGATAATTGTGAGTAAAAAAGAGATTCGGTTTCTAATCTGGATTCTACTTCATCATCATCTAAATACTCTAGTCGTGTCTGTATTTTATCAAACTCAGAAAAGTCTTCTTCTACGCTTTTTAAACGACAATCTATTTCGAATCTATCTACGTCCGTTTTCTGACACATTTCATTAAAAAAATTCGAGAACCGATTTAATCTTTGACATATAACTTTTCTCGCGTGTAAAAATTCCAGTTTTTCATCAGTTTCATCTATACCACCAGTGGTTCTAACGTCCTTTTTAGCTTTTCTTGGCATTTCGAATAAAATAAATTGGCACTTTTGATGCTGTATACCCAAGTATATATTGTATTATATTGGAAAATTCGAGTAACGAGTCGTGACGAGTAATATCAACTAAGTTTCGATTATTTATTTTTGCGATGAATGACGTGTACGAGTTTCGTGGAGTTTCTGAACACAGCCCTGAGTTTCGATTAGCTGTCTTCTGTGACGTATAATATTACGTTTTCGTTTCGAGAAATAAATGATGAATTTTGAATATCAATGTATACTAGGTACTACTAAATAAGCATGCATGAATTTTAGGCGATGTCAAGGAAAGATAAGGAAAAAAATGAAGCACAAATATGAACGACCTCACCGGATTTCTCCTCCTGTTCCAAAGGTTGTTGCTGGAGTTTTCATTCGTCCCGAATATGGATCAAAATGTTAATCCGTCACGAATGGACCAAATGTTTGGGTTCTGTCTGATTAGTGGACTGTATTTTTGGGTTTTCGAATTGCCTTCTTTCTTTTTTTTAATGATGTTCAAGTTGCCAAATAAACTGGTTTATTATTATTTACAATTAAATATGAGCACCGTTGTGCTATTGAAATCTACGAGTAATTAATTGGCAGATTACTCAAAAAATCACTTGACTCAGTCACTGTCAGAATGTCCCGTTCCATCATGCGGGCACCAGCACTTCCCAGGGATTGTCCGGAAAATAACATAGAACCTGATCAGTTGTGTTTTCGAAATGCACAAAATCATTTTTCTCAAAAACCAAAACTGTTCTTTTCCATGGTGATATGTAGAGATAGATAGGTTTGAAATCGCCCGTTTTCAAATCACCCGCTTAATCCACATATTTTCACCAACCACTACCAAAAGCTGGTTGTGATGTCGCTTCCTCAGTCAACCGATCAAAATGACTTGATGGAATTTTTGTCACTTTCCAGCACAATAGGAAGGAATGCAGAGGTATTAGTGCAAACTAGATATCAGAGATGATGGAGGAAGTCCTTCGGTTGCGCGACTGGCAAGTGGTTAAAATAAAGCCTATTTTTTATATTTTTAAAAAGTGAAACTTTTTCACGTTGTTAGGCACACAAATTATCAAGAAATGGGGGTTCTATTTTGCCTCTATATAGTGATGAATTGAAATATCCCAAATTTTATATTTAAAAAAAAATATATATAATTTTCTTTCGTTTGAAAACTGTTTTTCTATCGTTGTAGGGTTGATTGAAGAGAAGTATAGTTCTATTTTTCAATTTGCACCCAAAATTCGAATTTTCTCTAAGAATAATGACTGATTTGGGCGGTATAATACCCGAACGCTCCTTATTTTATAAGCCTTGCGTTCTTGAACAAGAATTTAAAAATGATGAATAAATAAATTTAGACGTTTCAAATATGTCTTGTCTTGTCAATCAAGATTCAAAGAGATAGTAGCATGGTGGAATGAATGAAAACCATGGTCGGTGAATCCATGGTGTTTTATTATTGTCTGATCTCCATCCAAGCTATGAATTTAATCCACATTTCCCAGCAGACTTGCTAAGCAATTTTCAAACCAAAGGTTGGTCAGAGTCATGATGAATGTGGGGAGTTACGTTTGTGTGGTGCTCTCCTGATACCGATTTCACGTCGCAGCAAGATCATCAGTATGTGATATCTAACACATCTGTCTGTCAGACAAAAAATCTCAACAAAGTCTTGCCAGACTCAAACAAGAGGAAGATCAAATCTGTTATGTAGAATACAAACACAAAAGGTTTGGCATATCTGTGGGTGCAAGCGAGATCTCTGGACAGGAAATTCAAAAAGTTCTGAACCTCGGCAGAGAGATCACCGACCTTCAAGCAGTCGTAGGTTCACTTCGAAAATGTGAACATAAGAAAGAAAAGTCCCACGAGAACATCAATTATCACAACACAGGGGCAATCCAGGCACTTGGTGCTTTTGACAATAATTTAAAGACAGTTCTAGAATATCTAAGAGATGTACTGTCTCTGGTCAAAGCACGAAAGAAAATAGATCTTATCCTTGTGAAAGGAGAAAGAAAAGGCATAGCAGCAAGGTGGAAACCAGAGTTCGCCACTGGAAAAGTCGAGATCGGGCTAACGGGACTAGAGCCCAAGAACGGGATCAGTGGGAAATACAGGAGAAGTCTCATCAACTGGACTGTTAGCCCAGGATAGCTTTCCAGGCATGAAGCCATTGAAGGGCTTTTTTGATGCTCCATCTGCAGGAAAGCAGAAAGCATGATAGACTTACACCAGGACACAACTGAGAAAAGCACTTGACCCCATTACAGTTCATGCTTCCTTCACAAAACCCCTACACGTATAGGGAATGATGGATGATACATCACGCAGAGGATGTGGAAGAGAGGACAACGCCACAAGAGAGACTTACCTGAGAGATTGCAAACTCCGACTACAGGAAGTACGTGAATGTAGTGGCGTAGAAAGTATTAACAAAATGCTTGTACGATGGACGATCTATTCAGTTATATAGAGTTAGTAAAAATTCTAGTCATAACCAGTAGAAGAAGTTACATCTGATTTAGTTCGAGAGAAGGAGTTCCATAACGATTCCTGTTACGTATCCGTTTAAACATAAATGGGACGTTATCAATAAACGTCACTAGGACAAGGGATCAGAAATATGTCCCAGAGATGTCTCATGAATGTCTTGAAGATCATCGCAATCGGGAAATCGTGGACTAGTATGGTATGTATCCAGGATGATGTGTGCGTACTGGGTCTCGTTTTCTGAAACGCTCTACAGTTCAAAAAACAGTTTTTTTTTAAATTTCAAATTGTAGTGGTTCAAATATCAATTCTCTATGTTTCAGTGAGGTGGCTAACACACCAACATTACGCGACCTAAGAGATGTACTGTCTCTGGTCAAAGCACGAAAGAAAATAGATCTTATCCTTGTGAAAGGAGAAAGAAAAGGCATAGCAGCAAGGTGGAAACCAGAGTTCGCCACTGGAAAAGTCGAGATCGGGCTAACGGGACTAGAGCCCAAGAACGGGATCAGTGGGAAATACAGGAGAAGTCTCATCAACTGGACTGTTAGCCCAGGATAGCTTTCCAGGCATGAAGCCATTGAAGGGCTTTTTTGATGCTCCATCTGCAGGAAAGCAGAAAGCATGATAGACTTACACCAGGACACAACTGAGAAAAGCACTTGACCCCATTACAGTTCATGCTTCCTTCACAAAACCCCTACACGTATAGGGAATGATGGATGATACATCACGCAGAGGATGTGGAAGAGAGGACAACGCCACAAGAGAGACTTACCTGAGAGATTGCAAACTCCGACTACAGGAAGTACGTGAATGTAGTGGCGTAGAAAGTATTAACAAAATGCTTGTACGATGGACGATCTATTCAGTTATATAGAGTTAGTAAAAATTCTAGTCATAACCAGTAGAAGAAGTTACATCTGATTTAGTTCGAGAGAAGGAGTTCCATAACGATTCCTGTTACGTACCCGTTTAAACATAAATGGGACGTTATCAATAAACGTCACTAGGACAAGGGATCAGAAATATGTCCCAGAGATGTCTCATGAATGTCTTGAAGATCATCGCAATCGGGAAATCGTGGACTAGTATGGTATGTATCCAGGATGATGTGTGCGTACTGGGTCTCGTTTTCTGAAACGCTCTACAGTTCAAAAAACAGTTTTTTTTTAAATTTCAAATTGTAGTGGTTCAAATATCAATTCTCTATGTTTCAGTGAGGTGGCTAACACACCAACATTACGCGACCGCTGCGCAACCGGTCGATATCTGGTGAACTTATGAACTTGGGCATAACGTACGGTTCATTAAAAGTTTCAAAATTGACTGGACGATTAAAATAAGAAATAACATACAGAGTGTTCCATTGAAAAAGAGGTACTTGAATTTCTTGAAGTGGGTAGATATAGAACCTTATCATGCGCTATGCTTTACTGTTTTGCTACCAGTATGTTCTTATCATCAACCATGGCTGTAGTTGGATATGTGCCATATTTAATATTGCATATCATATTTTCGAAAAATATTTCTATATGATCAACTTCTACTGGCGTTCCTTTTTTCTTGAGATACCTGATTCGGTATTCATCAACATCAACTTACTTATCGCTACTTGCATGTAAAACCCACTTCCAGAATAAACTAAATGTCCGTTCCTCAGAATATTCTATGCAGGCATTCTGTTCCACTCACTACTACTGATGATAAACAATTTGGAATTGATTCCAATCCCCATTTCTCCTAAGAAGTGACAAATTCTAATTGAAATTCCTATACTTCCAATTAAACTGAAATGACGCATACTGAGAACTTTTTGCGACCAACAACTTTAATTGGCTTTTAAAAATAATGTTTGGCAAATTCGTTTGTCTCGAAATTCTTCAGTTCATTCAGTTGATCATGAAAAATAGTTTATAATTAGCAATCAATTGGAAAAAAAACGTTGTCAATTGAGTGGATTTTTTTAATGAATTCGTTAGTATACAATGCAGTCGATAACCACCGTGGCACATGATCTAAGGGTAACAAGACCTCCAGACGTGGGTACCAGCAACACTGTGAAGTGTCAAAAGATAATATCGGTTATGAAATTATTATTGTTGTTTCCCGTTTTCGAATTATAAAACGTAATAAGTGACAGCAACTTTATCTTTGATGCAATTGATGAAGAAAGTTTTATACCAGCGGTCGAAGCAGCAGGTATCAGAGTTACAAATGTTTTGGCCGTCTATTTGTTAATATTTCCGGAAGCATCTGCCAATTATCGAATCACAGAAGGATTGGATGAAGTTTTGAGACAAAGTTTGCCTGAAAAGTTAAGCAAATCAAAATCTTTAATGAAAAAATGACACTCATTTGGGATATAAACTATCATTTAATCAAAGCAGTACTAGCAAGAATAAAATTGAGTCTGGGATTGACTGTATTTTTTAGAAAATGTATTCTCAATTTTGCAAGAAAAACGTCGAAACTAACCACACTTTTGAAAAAAGACTTTTATAGGGATTAGACTCTTGAAGAAACGGAAATTGTGGAGGAAAAACTTGATAAGTTCTGAATTTGTTTTGCAAGGGTTGAATCCAAAGTTGCAGAAAATAATGTACACTGATGCGAGTGGAGAAGGCATATTAACTCAATTGAATGGAGACAAAAACAAAAACCAGCAAACCAATCCGTAAATCGAGATGTACGTGTTATTGCTGGGAAAGATCATTTAAGAGAAGCTCAAGATGGCGATGAGGACATACAAAATACCAAAGATAAGTATAACGGATGCAGAAAAGTCCTTTTTATTCAATGAACTCAACAAGTATGCACAAGAAAAGGTATGAGTTTTCACTACTGCAGTAGGTATGGCTAGAGGTAATGGACTGGTAGAAAGGGCTTATCGAACGTTTTTGGATTCATTGGCTACCATGATCTTTGGGACAGCAATTTGAGACAGATCCAGCAGAGTATCAGTAGTACGAGATAACGTATTAGCGAGACATCTTCAAGCGAACTGTTCTTTGGATATAAAATGAGAATGGATGAAGATCAATATCTTAGTGATGACGAAGACACCCCAGATGATTGACGTTACGACATCAAGAAAAGAGGCAGCTGAGAAGTTAGAAATGATTCAATAAAACAAAATAGACAATTCAACAAAAGAAGATGTGATACATCGTCGGTGACTTGGTTTTGAATTGGTTTTGAGATCACCAGTTTTTCCCGCTAATAACAATGGAAGCAAAAAACTGTGGGACAAATAAAGGGGACCATTCAAAGTTGTAAGGATGCTTCCAAATGATCATTACCAAGTGAAGGAAAATCTGCATTCCTCGAGAACCAGACTACCCTACGAAGCGGTGGTTGGTGCCAAAGACATGAAACTCTTCAAATTTCATAGAATTTGAAGATAATCATGTTATACAAGGTGAAGACTATAACTGGAATAAATTCGTTGGCGGGAAGCTGAATAATATACCGAATATTTCCCGAGACACGTCATCATTTCAGTGTAGTTAACTACATTTTCCAAGCATTGGATATGGCCTCCAGGGTGAGCTCAATTTTTTTTTTAAAAGCTATGACTTGTGACCTCTCATTGAAAAGCTGGTGGAAAAAGAAATCCAGCGTGCTCATCAAATTTGTCTTTTCAGTGCGTTTAAAATCAAAATATAATTTTGAAGTTCAATATCTTTTCAACGTAACATTTGCTCAAAATGTGCACCATTTACCGATTGGCAGCATCCTAGTCTGTGGTAGGTTTCTGTCTTTTTATTCTGCAACATTTCCGGTGTGATTTTCCTGATTTTCTCTCTTATCGGTTCCTTCAAGTCAAAAAATGTTAAATTCATAATGGTGAAAAATAAATGAATGAATAACCTAAATAAAATTTTGATACTCATTCGATAAAGGTCTACATTTCGGTTCAATGTCAAATGTTCCAATCAATTTTAATCAGGCTCCATATATTTGACAGACATAAGGTGGTGCAAACAGAGTCCTTCAATGTTTGCTTTTCTTATATTCAAGTGATATTTTACATGGCAAGGTTTCCATTCCATATATTCCGGAGCTCTCGTTCCTGCCTGATTTTCAACGCGTAAATGGGTTTCTATTGACGTCATGTCAAATTATCTTTGTCAGAATTCCAACTTTTCAAACGCTTGAAGATGATGGAAGAACACATTATTTCAATTTGCATAGATGTATTTGTGTACAGTTCCAATATTATATTTATTTTATCAAAGCTTTCACATTTTTCATATTCAGAATGTCACTGGACCACACTAATGGGAAGAAAAAGCGAAAATCCTAATTTTAAAAAACTACATCTGGACATCTTCATGTGTTTCCTCAATCTAATATTGGTTGACTTGATGATATGATGTTTCCCTTTTGACGATATCGGGATCAGTGTGGAGCAAGCAGCACTCACAATAACAATATTCTATTTTGAAAAAATTCTGGAGTCTGAATATGTTTCTCTTCTACATGAAAAGAGAAAGTCAAAGCATCATCGTTGATCAAGAAAACCTGAAGATACGCAATCCGACGGAAATAAATGTGGTCAGTCATATTTCACTACCTCTTCCATCTCATAGATCAAGTGGTGGAGACACACGGCGGCCAACTAGTGCGAACTATCTGATTTCATTATTTTCTTTAAATTTTGCTGTTTCTAATATGACGAAGCTGGTCATTTGAAAATCGTTATAGTCCAGTGTATTTAGATGCGAGCGGGGTAATGATGAAACGATATGTCAACTCCTTTATTTATTGGGCGCTTCATTAATGAATAGATTTTGCATTGGTGGTTCGAATATAAATAAAAAGATAAACTGCAGTAATATTTCATCCAGTTTCCTACTACAAGATAAGTTGATATGTCTTGGTGGGTACAAAATTGCTGATACGTGAAAATATTCACGATGAGAGAATCCTTTTCACAAGGCATAATCATTTGTTTCAAAAACCATTTTGTAGAAAAATACCTCAACGTTGGTGGTGGGAGAAAACTTTATGCTGCTATGCTGTTTCTCGACTATATGATTTTTTTATATCAAAGTTTAATTCCAATTATACTAAACTAAGTAAGTAGTTCTTCTCAAACTTTTTGGAAACATTCATTAATCACTATTATTTCCCTGTTCGTTTTTTTGAAGGTATCAGTGGGGACGCAACTGTTCTTGAAATGTATCCAAGTTTGGTCTTAAAAAGTTTTTTATCACTGATAAATAATAACAGTGTACGAACTACTAGTGTTACACGATCAAAATTCTTGAAAATTTTAATCATGTGCTATTTATTTATGTGACAATGCAATTTTCTCAATCAAAAACCAAAGTAGGGAAACGGATTCAATCTCTTGGGTAGCCACAGTTTCTTCGAAAAAACTACCTTATGTTTCCTAAATGTTGGTAAACATTTTGAGGGGTGATTCCTGATGTGTTTTCATCAGTGAAAGATCCAAGCAACATCCACTATCGTATACCATACCAAAATGCACTTTATCGTTCAAGAGACAACTGAGATAAAGACTCATTTTGAGGGTTTGAAAATTTGGCATAATATGCTCTTATTATTCCTTTGAATACTGCTTACATACTTATATTTTATGACATTTCATTGAATTACTTACATCAAACCTAGCACCCAAAATTTCTTTTTGCTAGGCGTGTACCATAAAATGTGTTCAAGCATATTAATTTTTAATCATTCATTTTTGTGAGTTTTTGTGGATAAATTTACTGTCTAGACATCAAAAAATGTCGCAAATTTATTCTAATTTTGTTTTTTTATTGGATATTAGGGGCTCATTTTTTTTTATTGGCTCATTTAATAGTAAGACGTGGAGTGTTATCGATTGTGAGAGTATGATTGAATGATCATAGAAAATGATGAGTCGTTATATCTTTCATAGCATTTTTTCAACATCTACTGTCCCAATAAAATTTTATTAGGAACTTTTTTTTTTGAGTTACCCATGTAATGTTATCATGCTATCTAAATAGTGATTGGATCTAAATACTTTGATTTGGTTTCCACAAAGATATACAAGTTATTTGGCTTCAAAAACCGATTATAGAAAAAGTAACCAGAGAACTATTTTCTGAACGTAACTACTCCGCAATAATTCATATTTAGTTTGACTGGACTATAGATGTTTTCCTCACGAAGGGCACTTTCAGGTTCCGGCGTAGGAATATCAGTCTACCCTACGGTGCTGCCATCCCTTTATTGTGCTCCGTTTTTGTCACGTTTTTGACTATTGCATTGCATATCTCCAGGTTCTCTCAATCAACGGCATTATACAGTGTCACGTAGGTACCTGAAGACTCTCATCTAAAGTATCCAATGATACTTTGGTATCAGATGAACCGAAGTCATTTTGCGATACGACACAAACATTTATTTTTTTCAAGCTGATATCTCATTTTTCATTCATGGAAGTAGATATTTATCGAGGTTATCGAATTATTAATACATTTTGGCCATTTGTTGTTCCGTAGTGCCAGCTCTCCTAGGTTATGAAGGCATTCGAACGTAATCTTGGATGTGGATCGTTTAGGGCTTTAAATACAGTCTGTCGAAGATTATATATCAAAACATATGGTTGTTGCAATCTAGGCTAGCAATCTCTTGTGTACATGCTCAAATTGAATGAGTTGCCGCTTGATTCACTATCTTGTCTTTTTTTGCAAAATGGACGACTTCTTTCTATCTTTGGAGAAATGTTGAGACTTCATCATCTGTCTTGGAGAAATCGGTGTAGCAAACCGGACCTTTATTTTTAAAAGGCAGATTGCAGGAACACACATAACTCCGAATTTTTCACGAAACCAGTGGATGGCTACCATATGATCCAATTTTATTCCCAGATAACATCATCGATTGAGTTCGTGACTGTTCTGTGACTATGCGTACGGAAGTCTCAGGCCATGCTCCGATATTTTCAAGGGAGCTGTTGGTGTGCAGCATACCCAAGATGCAAATGTTAGGATATTGTAGAAATGATGTAGGTGTGTTGTCCAGACCAAATCAAAATACGGCTTACACAATAGACTCGTGTTGGTAGAAATACATAGCTAACACTCTGTGGCAAGGTGATTAAATGTTATCGTATGATCAAAAAGAACGTTTCAAATATAAAGATGATCAGACATTATCATGTTTGCAGCTTTGCAGTTGAATTTGAGTGATAAAATAAAATAAAATTCGATGAAAATGATTTTGGGGGTGTTTGTGAGTAGAAAAAATATAAACATATCATCATATCAAGAATATGCAATTCGAAAGAAAAAATTAACGAATGCTTTGAAAAAAGTACACGTTTCAATATCAAGTTTAAATGCAACAACATCGTCTTATTTTTGCCAACATTGCGAACAATACTTTCTATAGCTGACTCCATGAGAATTAAGCAACTCTAGAAACGAGAATCTTGCAATCAACTTTGTCATACTAATAGTCTAGAAGCCAGTGAAATTTTTCGGTGATGATTTAGTTAGGAAATATTTTTCAAGATATTGTTGTACGTAGCCTGACTGAGTGCCATCCGAGAGAGTTCGCCCTGATCGCGGTTAAGAAGTGGTGAACCCTCCACCTCTTGGGAAATGCGATCAGGGCGAACACTTTCGGATGGCACTCAATCAGGCTCCATATAACATTCTCTCAAAAAATAGGCCTTGACTAAATCATCACTGAAAAGTGTCACTGGCTCTCAGCAAATACCATTGTTTTATTTGGTCTTGAAAAGAATCATCTAAATGATACATAACCTGAATAGCTGCTTTGAAGTGATAACGTTCTAATATCCAAGAAGTTATCCAGTTTCTTATGGATGGATATTGTTTCAATAGTCAATACCTACAATACAATACTGAAAATTGTGAGAAAAAAGATTTGTGTCTTACGATAACCAAAGCTCTTGAGCAGTGTACTAGAATCAGTTTGAAGTGCTTGCACCAACTGATAATTGGGAGAATGAAGATACTTATCAAACTGATAATTTCATTGATATTTACATTGTTAGCAACCCGTGATGCAAAAAATATTTTAACAAGTTCACTGCCATAACCATGCATTACTTACAGCTATAACTTTGTCAGGTTTTTTGAAAACCTTGTATGAAACGATGATTATCTATAGTCTCACGTATCACAGTAGCACTTCCGCCAAAAGGATAGGGTTTATCAAATAAAGGTCTTATGATATCAATATTCTTTGTCGGTTTACAACACTCACCTGCTTATATGGTTATTAGGAAGTAGATCCCTTTTGATGATAGTGCGTTGCAAAAATTGACGTCACCTCGATTTGTCTTATAGATATGCATTTTTGATAAATTTCGAAAATCCCTGTGAACTTATACCAGAGTGCTTATACTATTTTCATATTCAAAGCATCTGTTCAATCAAGTTTTCTGCATCTATAGTTTATGTTAGGTTATGTTTTGATTAATGAATATAATCCAATCATTGGGGTCGGGGATATAATGTTGTGGATACATTTCGCCAAAAAGTTTTTGTTTTTTTTTTTCAGTTTTATCTGCCCTAATACTGACCTAAAATGGACTTTGTAATACCATCAGCAAAGCTCATGACGTGCAAATGCTAATATTGTACTTCCTAATGCCCATTCTTCCACGTTGTTGAACATTATTTGAAAGTAACGAAAAAAATTCGCTCAAAAATCAATTATGGTGAGATGGCAAACATATTGAAAAGAATTGAGGTTACTCGGTAACTAAGGTTGAAGTAGCTACCGATATTTTTGCAAATAATGTTCTATCAGCAATGGAGTTGGTTGCTTCAAGTGGAACTGTTGATTATAAACCTATGTAAACCAGCCATGGGAGACTAAGGAAAGTGAGGTTCATTTTCCCGCCCACCAAAACTGATTTTGGACAGCACACATGATTTCCGACATGGATACCTGGTTGCCGTACTACTGCTTACAAATTACATGTAATCGCAGTCTCCTATTGTGCATTGGTGAGTGAATCTCCAACATACGAATTTAGATGGTGCTGTGGGTTCTATTTTGCATTTTATCGGCGCTGTTTTTTCTATGGTTTTATGTTTTAATTGCTTTGTTCTCTAGTTGTACCATCATTTCCATCAGTTAACGTCTGTTCATAGTCCCTTTCACAGTTTTTCATGTATTTTATCGATGATTTATTCATTTTAACCTTGGACATAACTTCAACTCTGCTAATTTTAAAAATTTTATTATTTTAATCATTTCAGATAATTTTAAAGCATCTTATCCTGTATGAGTGAATTGTGTGTTTATGATATACTTATCATTGTTAAGTGCTTTGATTTAATTTATTGGTTAGTAATATGATTGTTTCCATGTTTACACTAGTTTGTCCTGATGAAGAAAGAAATGCTTCCGAAAGCTTGACTGTCACAATAAATTGAGCCCACTTCAATTATTTACTGCTTCCTCACTATTCTTTGCTTAACTTAAGATATTTGTTATCACAATAACAATAATACATGATTCAATGGTGATTGTTACCAGGTTATTTTACATCGGAATTTGGCGTATAAAAAATTTGCTCTCACTAATTCAGTAGAGGATTAAAATTAAAAAAAAAAAAAGAAATACATGTGTTAAAATTTTGAAAGACAGCAAAATACGGAATTATGAGAGCAATATAGATATGAATAAAGATAATCCCGAATTGATGTGGAAGCATCTCAAAACAATTGTTGGCACTTTCGACAATATAGACAATGGAACCATTCATAGCGATGACTTGGCCAATGTTTTGAATCGGTTCTATGTGAATTGTATCAGAGTCATTGTGGAGAAAGTATAAAGTCCGAATGATGATGATGAAGTCATCCTGCAAACGGTAGCTTTGAATATCAAGAAAATGGAACAATTCGATCAAATCACCATCCAACAGCTGCTAAACTTGATCAAATCACAGAGGAAAAAAAAACAGTGGTGACGAAATAGGCCTTGACGTCATCAGGAACCTGTTCTATATCATAGGTTATCCTTTGCTAAATATGATAAGTTTGAGTCTTGAAAAGGGTTTAGTTCGTCAGAGCTTCAAAACTTGAACTAAAGTCCCTGTTTCCAAAGTTTTGAATACAAACAAAGCTGATCCACTGAGACCAATCAATATGTTACTTTTTGTGAGAAGTTGTTGGAACTAGAAGTTCACAATCAAATAGTCGAATTCATCTCTTTGAATAAAATACTACACAGCTACCAATCTGAGTTCCGTAATTCACATTCATGTGAAACAGCACTTCAGTTAGTTGTATCTGATATGAAAACTATCCTAGATAAACCAAGGGTCGGTATCATTTCAGTTTTTATAGACTTCAAAAAAGCGTTCGAAACTATAGACCGTAAAATATTATTATTGAGATTGAAGAAATATGGATTCGATGTGGTTGTTTATTCTTGTATTCAGCATAAGTTAACAGAAAGGTATCAGGTAACTGAAGTCAATAACTCAATATCGGACCAAGAATTAAACAACATCGGTGTTCCTCAAGGTAGCGTACTTGGTCCACTTCTCTTTATACTTTATGTCAACGATTTGGGAGAAGTTTTACAGAAATAGAGAATACACTTTTTTTCAGATGACACACTCATTCACTATTACGGTGAAGATTTTGTTGAGGTCACTCAAACAATCAACTGTGAATTGCGGAAACTATCTAAGGTTTTCAGGATGAACAAATTAATAGTGAATGAGAGTTAATCCAAATATATGTTCATTGGTAACCCCGTCATACGATCCAGATTTTTGAGCCTCAATTTATGTATCAAGATAAATGACGAGCCATTAGAAATTGTAAATGAAATTGAATATCTAGGTTTTATGTTGGATCAGGAGCTAAAATTCAACAGCCATATAGACTATATATGTAAAAAGATTGAGAAAAAGATTGGGTTTCTGAAAAGAGTTTCGCCATTTCTATCAATGTACACGAAACTTACAGTTTTCAATACATTGATTCTACCACATTTCCATCACCGTTCATCTCTAATTTATACAGGTTGTGCTTCAAAGCTAGCTTTGAGCGATTACAAATCATAAAAAATAAGGCTTGTGTTGTAATAGGTTCTCTAGTGTGGGTTTTATGACTGAGTGTTTGGGATGGTTAAAAATTGATGAGTTTCTTCATTTGCAAACCATGATATTCATTTGTCAAATCATGAATAACCTCTTGCCGCAATATTTGAATTGTCAATTGTTTCCCATCTCACAAATACATGAAAGGTGGACAAGATCAGCAAGCTCTATTAATTTTTATGTCAAGACTAGCAATAAAACAAGTTGAATGAAAAATTTATTTCATAAGGGACTGGTACAATTCAATCTTATACCTCAGTTTATTAAATCTAGTGAGAATGTGATAATATTTAAAAAGCTGCTGATTGTACATTTGAAAAATGATCCTACTAAGATAGTGTAGTGGTTCATAATTAGATAGCTACTTAGTTATTCCTAGTTAGTGTATTTTATGTTAATCATTTCATATTAGTACGTTTTTAAGTTAAATAAATGTATTCATTACTTTGCGATTTATCGGTTAGATATAATTTACTTTGCTGATATCGTTGTTTATAATATGTATATAATATAAATTTGATATATTTTGTAACTTCTCCATTATATTATATCATATTGTATGATGAAAATGAAAGTGAGATTGTTGATATAATTTTTTTGATAAATAAAGCTCTATTATAATAAACATAGGTGGACAAGAATGAGAGAAGATGCATACATAAAAATCGGTCAACTACTCTGATGATAATAAACCGGAAAGGCTTACTAAGAGGACATGACAAAGAAATAAACATTTAATCACAAACAGTTCCGGGGGGCTTTGAAGAAAACAAAGGTTTGTTAGACAATAATTCGATAGATGAAGTTGTAAGTTGTATTGAGAAGCTTCGCAATAATGCTCTAGCTCTTTACCTATTTATTCTTCTGTGAAAAAATGAAAAATCATCGGACTAATGAATGAATTTTTGATAAAACTTCTCTGTTCAGCAGATAAAAACGTACATAATTGTAACAATTGTTGTTTAAATAAAGTGACAAATGTGCTCTGTAGTTTTTTGACGCATCCATAATTTACCACACTTTTTTGGGTAATTTGCCACACCCCGTCAAAAATTCTCACTTGAGGGATACAAAACCACTTGTCTAGAAATGATATTAATTCAATATGTGACTGTTTACTTCCAAATTATTGAAACCAGTTATCATGTAACTGATTTTTTCTCGTCAACGTCAAGCTTTTTAGTCTTTCTTTTTAGTGTGAATTCTTGATAGAATGTGGAAGGATACCCAAAAAAATCTGATAAATGAAATGACGCCGCAAAAAACGAAAAAAAAAACACAAAAGAAACCACAGGTCCAGGATGCAGTGAAATTTTGTCGTACTCATTTTCCCAGTCGCTGTATTTGGAGACAAAAAACAAGAGCTTGTAAGTCTGGGTGCTGATGGAATACTAAAATTAAAAACAATAAGTCCACTTATTTTCTCAGTCATAGATAATCTACATTTACTAGAGAGGAACATGAAGTCTATGGAAACAGCAGTTTGGCTCACCACAGAGAGTAGAATATGAATCTGGCTGAGAATTTGTGGATCCAATAATTTTCATTTGCCAGTAACGCTCTTTTCTTATCCGGTTGATCGGATCAACATGAGATTTTATCATGATTTTTGTGACGCTCATTGAATTGTCAGTGATTTCCTTCTATTTGTCTTCTTTTCAGTAGCTTTGATGTCAAATCAACAACAAAAGTGCATGTTTCTTTGTATTGGCAATCAAGCCTTCGTGAAGATCTACCATAACCACAAATTATTTTTTCCAAAATAGAAGACTGAAAAAAGGGTTTTTCTGTCAATATACAGTGCGTTTTTTTGAGACGGAACATAGGGATTCCCATGTTTAATTTTCAATTCCATGTTAGCAGTACTGCTATTCGTAGTACACAGCGGAAACTTGCCGTAGATGAACTTTGGTGCTTCGAGATTAAGTAAGTCTATCAATTATGCCAGAATAACTTGGAGAAAGACTCAAAAAATACTTTAATATATCAGAAAGTTATACTTTCAACATGCCTTGTATATGACGGTGACAACCAATTTTCTGACGTGTCTAACCTCATTGTCAATTTGTTTGACCAAAAAATTCCTTTTTTATTTTTATGACCATTAAGTTTATCTGAAAAATAATGTTTGATTTTTATAATCGTATTATACTGTTAGAAATAAATTAAATTACAATTTGACAATGAAGTTATTTGGTTGACAGTGACATATACAAGGCTAGTAGAAAAGTTTTACTTTCCAATTGATAAAAGCATTTTTTTAATCTTTTTTCATTTATTCGGTGTTAATTGATGAAAAAACATAATCTATAAGCACCAAAGTTTATCTACGCCAAGTTTTAGCCGTGTACTTGGGATAGAAGTACTTCTAACACGGGACTGAAAATTTCACATGGGAATCCCTATATTCCGTACGTACGTAAAAAAACGTACTGCATAGTGAGACCTGTAGTGTATCATATCATCAAAATGTATAAGTCATATTGACACATAAAAAAAAAAAGAGGATTGTGATAATGGAAAGAAAACAGCGTGGTACATTTTTTTCGTATGGAAGAAAGTGACTTGGAAAATATTCACTTTTTTGTCTGTTGGGATTTTTGAACACGTCAAGTGCCATCACGTTACAGATAAAAAAATATATTTCATTAGGTACCCCAGCCTAGATAATGTGAGCCAATGTCATAACCAAAATACGTGTTATTATTATGTTTTGTGAAAGCTTGGTTCTAAATTGAATCAAGCTCTGAACTATCCCCAACATTTGATAAACAACTCAAGATACGAAGGTACTTTTTAAAATTCATTGGATAGTACCTACTTTTAAATAATTTATTGGAAAACACGGCTGAATTCCGACCTTTTTTCATGTATGATCATTATAGGACAATATTCAAAGACAACAGAACTGAGATTTTCAATGGATCTAATCCAATTGTACAGAGAATACGTCACCGAAGTTCTCAACATCAATCATATTCAAAATATTAAAACAGATGGGATTCCATATCCATCACGTAAACATTAATTTAATATTGAGGAATGATATTTTGAGACAGAAGTCATGTTTTCCAAATGATATAATCTTCTCAATCACTGCCAAAAATATTACAAATTTATAGGTAGAGTGTAGAAAAAAAATTCACCTCATGTACGTGGCATGTGAAATATCATAACATATAGATTATCATTATATTGACATGGAAGAATAAGTATTAAAATTTATGTGATAGATGGTATTATGTTGATCAATAACGGGAGGTTATGCGATATTATTTTTCACAAAACATCTTTTGTGTTTGAATTCTAAGGATCTGTTTTGAACCCGATCATTTCATCAAAATCTAATGCATCCAATATCTTCGATATCCATGTTGAATCCCCATCTCCTTCCATCCGAAAAACCTCCAGAATATTCCAGTTAGATTTGTCATGCAGTAAATTTTTTGATTTTTTTTTTTGGATCCAAGGCAAACCTTTAACTTATCTAGGGGACGCCACTCTTGCCTCATTAATGCACCAACGATAAAGCAGTAATCCTGCCGCGCTCTAACCACCTATCCGGTTTGGCATCAAAGCCTTAACCTGGCTGGTTCAGCCGTGCGACTATCCAAGAATTATCACTCACTTTATTAGCGCGTCCTTGGTGTAGACCCATATACGCTACATCACGCGTCTGCGAATTGTTCCAGTCATTTCAATATATTGATGTGAATTTGCTAGTGTTACAAATGGCAGCATGATGACTGTGTATCATGTATTTTCATTTCGAATTTCCTCAGTGATAATTTACATCGAGAGTATTGACAACCTGCAACTTCCAAGAATAAATAGACCGCCTTGACGTTCTTTGTCGTTGAAGCAGTATTCGATAAGACAGAAGGCTCCAGTGAGTATAATTTGGTCTGTCCTTTTGCATTTCGTGCTCAACTAGGGATGAGCAACAAATCATCTTTATAAAACTACTTTTCAATGCAGAATACTTTACGAAGGGGTTAGAGAGTCTCGCGGGGCAAATTTGGAAAGCTGTAACAGTCTTCCAAGCAGACGTGGTTGCTATTCTAGAAGAAGAAACCAAGAAGAAAAAGAGGAGCAAATTATAACAATAATAGATAAACTGAGACTTTGTTAAGCTGTATACAGTGTTCGTAATTCACAGGAACCACTTAATATTGGGGTGAGTGGGAAAAATCAGTTCTAGTCATCCTTGACTCCATATAAGCCAGCTTCAAATATCTGCACATTTTGAGCCTTATCTCACCAATCGAAACAATTGACACATTCCATCAGTCGTTTTAAGACAAGGTGTTGCCAACAGTCGTTCAAATTCTATTTGTCTCGGATTATGGAGAAGGAAATCACATTAGGAGACTTATACACCTTGATTACCAACGTAAATCAGAGTATCAGTCAGAAGATCGATGAAATCAAGTCAGATTTGGACACGCTCAGTTCCAAAGTCGATAATAACGCTCTTCTTGTCAACAAAAAAATAAAAACTCTGGAAGACGAGAACTTACAACTGAGAAATCAGATGCTTTCAGTGGAAAGAGATCAGAAAAAAAATATTCTGATCATATATGGGCTGCAAGAGACCGAGAACGAGAATCTTGTTGAGAAAATCCTGGAACTCTCAAATATCAAACTTGAATTGAAACTTTCCCTTGAAGAACTGGATAACTGCTTCAGAATTGGAAGAAAAGTTGACAATAAGCATCGACCGGTTATAATTGCTCTCACCTCTTACTTGAAGAAACTTCAACTTCTGAAGAAACGAATAAGTCTCAAAGGAACACATATTCACATCAACGAAGATCTGAATCCAGAGGATAGAATTGAATCTAACACGTTAGTGAAAAAACTAAAAGAGGCAAGGGCGCAAAACAGAAACGCATACATCAAGGGTAGAAGGTTGATTGTGGGCGGTGTTATATATACAGCCTCGGAGTTGGCTGCAAATGTTGATCCAACCAAAAAACCCAGTGATGAAGTTCTGGATCGTATCCCAATACAGCACTCTTCACATAGTCAAGTACAACAAGACACAGTAAACCCGAACGAGAATAATCAGATTAAAGTAGTTCCCGAATCTGTAAATAAGCGTAAGCTGCAAGATATCCCTAAATCGCCAAACAATCCGAAGCGAACCGCAACATACTCCACCCGTTCGAACGCTACCATTTGGTGAATCAGAGCAACAAAAAACTGTAGCGGTCGGAATTTATTGATAAGTCTGTTGTGCACTATTCCGGAATATTTATTTATCTTCTCTTTTTTTTTGTGTTCACTGCTACGAATTGTATATACCATTGTAATTATTTTTACCTCTGTTTCCTAGTTCATAAGTTTGATTAGAATGCATATCTCACACATTATTATTAGATCACTTTTCCCTTGCATCGACCGCTTCTCCTCATCGATTACCGACAGAGATTTTGATATCGTTATGATAACTGAAACATGGCTTTCAGCCGCTATCACAGAAGAAATGGTTGCCATACCTGGATACGATTTCTTTGGAACTGATAAGATGGGCAGGGGTGGTGGAGTTGCTGCTTATACAAAACAAAAGTTACATGCAAAACCGTTGAAGCTCGACTTCGAAATCAAATCACCTCTGGAAAGTCTTTTCATCAGCCTTACTGCTAACAATGAAAAAAATCTTGTATGTACATTTTATAGGCCCCCCAACGTCAGTATAGCTCCAGTAATCAATGATCATGATCAGATACTATCGCACTTATGTCCAATGTTTGACCACGTTATCTGTACAGGAGATTTAAACATAACCTTTTTCAACCATAACAATCCGCTAGCAAGCTGCTTTGAATCGTATGGAATGGAACAAATTCTAAGGGAAACTACGAGAATCACACATCGATCCAGCAAACTAATTGGTCCTATATTTGTATCCTGCAGAGAAATAATCAGGGCACAAAGAACTCTCGAAATGGATGGTATGACAGATCACAATTTGTTGTATGTTAGATTCAACATCGAATGCCCCAGCCACCTCCCAAATTTGTTAAATATCGGTGGTTTTAATTATGAGGAGTTCTCAAGAGATTTGAATAGCATCGACTGGTTGAACCTTTACAAGCAAAAAGATATTGAAATTAAACTTGATATCTTTCGTGAATTGATTACCGGTCTGTTCGATCGACATGATCCCATAAGAGAGGTACGTGTATCTAAACCAAGGAACCCATGGCTCACTGAAGATATAAAAATAATGAAAAGAAAAAGATCCAAAGCATTTCAGCGATACAAAAAAGACCGTACAGTGGATATTAGAACCATTTATGTGAGTTTTAGAAATAAAATCGTATCATTGATAAGGAAAGCTAAAAAGAAGTATCTGGAAGATATCTGTCAAGAAAATAACTCAAGAAAAATCTGTCAATCACTAAAAATAATGAATATACGTGGCACTCATCATGCCGAATTGTTACCGCCCCATCTATCTAAACCGGAGGCTGTCAGCGAATATTTTGGATCTTTTACTCAGAATGTTACGAATTTAAGCTAGAAGAAGACCTGTTTCTACAATGAAAATGTTTATGATGAAGGTAACGTATTCTCATTTCAACTAACGACAATAGAATAAGTGAAATTAGCGATAAACTCGATCAAATCCAATGCAATGGGCGTCGATGAAATTTCCATCAGGATGATAAAACTCTGCTGTCCAACCATCGATATAGTGATACTTCACATAATTAATTATTGTATTGAAAAAAAGTACTTTCCGAACTCTTGGAAAATAGCTATCGGCAAACCTCTGAGCAAGATCAGAGACCCTAAAACCTTCTCAGTCCTGAGGATTATAAGCATCCTTAATGCTGTATCCAAAATTTTTGAAAGAATCTTATAAAACCAAATGTAAGTATATTTTGTCGAAAAACATCTATTACCTGATAATCAGTGCGGATTTAGGAAAAATTACGGTACCGATATTGCCCTGTCCTTGGTGACTAATGATATCGTGACAGCGTACGACAGGGGTCTGGCAAGTATCCTGATACTCCTTGACTACTCGAAGGCATTCGACACTTTGGACCATGGTTTGATATGTTCAAAACTCCACTATTATGGATTCGATGTGGAATCTTTTAGTCTTATTAGATCTTTCCTTAATAACCGACACCAAAAGGTTATGATAGAAAATAAAGTATCCGGCCAATTAAATATTCTATCTGGAGTCCCTCAAGGTTCCATACTTTCTCCACTATTATTTATAATTTATACAGCGGACATACTAACTTCTACAACATTCTGCAGGACTGTGGCATATGCAGATGACACACAGCTATACCATAGCTTTGAAGTGGAAAATTACCTCGCAGCCATAAACCACATCAATAACGATCTGAAGATATCTCCACTATACCCATTGTAATTTCATTCACTATCCATGTTTACGGCAATCCGAGAAAAATCGCATTCAAAAGATGCAGAACTCATGTCTTAGATTGATATATGGTATAAGAAAGTATGACAGTGTCTCGCATAAGCTTAAAGAATGTGAATGGCTCAATATGTATAATAGGTATCTCAACCACCTGGGCAACTTTACATATAAATTACTACATACTCCAAGTATGCCTAGCAAATTAAGATCTCTGTTCGTACTAAGAGGAGAAAGTCATAAGAGGAATATTCGACATAAGGATATTCTTGCAATACCAAAGCACAGAACTGCGTTTTTCGAAAGATGTCTCTTTTACACTGCTACCAAATTGTATAATCAGATTCCTCCCAACATCAAATCTCTGAACGCTAACGGTTTCAAATTCAGTTTGAGGAGCTTTCTTTTAGGAAAACATTAAAATAATGTTCAACTGCACATGATCGCTATATATCAGCACTAACAAATATTGATAAGTATGTCTCAGTGTGGATCTATATTATATTGTATCGAGTATTATATTATGATTATGTATGGAGAAGAGTTTGCACAATAGATGGTTGAGTAGAGTAGCCTAATTGGCTAGACTTCGCCATGTTTTGCAAGCTACTGCTCCAAAATTATTTCGTTTGTAACGAGAAAGAGTTTGATCAATAAAGGCCTTATTATTATTATTAATATACTCTTGATAGTCAGGCGGGAATCGGTCTTATAAGCACATCCAGGATAAAGTGATCGCTTAAGGATAAGGCATATGAGACGTTCTGTTTCGAAGAAGAGACAACATTTTCACACAGTGTGTCGCATTCAAAATCGATACATCCTTGTATGTTCGCAATTTGGAGAAGTCAGGGTTCCAAATTTCATTCATTCATACAGACTGATAAGCGAAAAGGGGTTAAATGTTCACTTTTTATGAAAATCAACATATGATACCGTCAGATAACGACATATTTTGCTTACTGATTTTCTCGTTTCAGGGATTTTAACCACAAAAATTCATGCTTGTGTTGACTTAAAAAAAAACAAATTTAGTGTGCTACACCTACCAAAAATCTCTTCGCAATGTTTTCCGACCGGTAATTTTTTTTCAACAGCTGACCGGCTTCATGGGAAATTTTTACCGGGTTCTAAATGATATAATCAATTCAGTTAATAGCCATAAGCGAAAAAATGCATCAGCAACCGAGTATTATTTTACGAGATGGCGTCTTTATTTCAACAATCTAACTTCGTGCAAACCCTATGGTACGGTTTTTTCACTCTTAGATTGATATTATATTTTAATGTGTTGAAATGCCGTACACGAAAGATTGGAAAAAAAAATTCTGCAGAAGCAAAAATCATTTTTTTTCATATGCCTAGCACAATTACGGTCGCTGAATTTCCATTTGTTAAGCTCAACAATGATATTATTTTCTGTGGTTGAAGTCCCAGCGACAAGAAAATCAGTCAGCAAAATACATATGTCAGTATCGGACGGTCTATCATATCAATTGGAAAAATAAATTCGTAAATGAACGAACATTTTGAAAAAAAAAATCCAATGAATATTGGTATCCGGGATTAGTTTGGGTTGGAATACAATCCAGAAATAATTTTTTCGTTCACTTTTTTGATATTTTTGACGCGTATCAAGAATTGGACGTGTATTGGTGTTTGCAGAGACGCTTTGAAGTTAAAATTTTAGTCAAATATCAGAAGAAGTGTAGCTCATCAGTCTGTATGGCTGTACATAGTTTCGAATCACGACTCATTCAGATTGCGAAAATACAGGGGTGTATTTGTCTCAAGTGCGACACCCTGTATGAGAAAAAAATGTTCTCATAAAAATTGAGGAGTTGTGACTTGGAGCAAATCATTATATCCAATGTAGACTCCAGAGCCGGTAGTCAATGATTTATAACAAAGGGCCAAAGTACAAAGCCTTAAATAATTGTTTTTTTCCGGACCAAATTAAATATATCCATATATTATCTTGAACACCTTGATCTGGTCAATACTTTGACATAGGAAATTTAAAAGAAACCAGAACAATTTATTTTTTGAGAAGTATCTTCTCTACTCGCTTATTTTTCATTCAAAACTCAGTGGAACGTCCGGAAATCTCAAAGCGGAAGATGGAAAGTTGCTTATGTGTTTCATTAACACTTTTCCCCTGGAGATACATTCTGTTAACTTCTTGTACTAACAATGCTGGAGCATTATCCAAACGGATTCAACTCCATTGAAATCTGATATGTCTTGCCAAGGGCGGATCAACTTGATTAATTCTGTGTCCCTGAAAATTGGAATATACTCCAATATACTTCGAACTTATCACTAACGTTTTCCATCTTCTGCTTGTTTCACTCCAATATTTACAAAACACAAAACAAAATTCATATACATTTTCGCAATATGTTTCAAAATAGACGGTTGATTGGACTCTTCACAGTTCTCCCATAAAAGTCTCATGAGGCATTAAAAATTTCAAAGAAATGATGATCTCCATTGAAAAAAATGATTCTGCAAAATTATGATCCATCGCAGTTTTTCCAAATTTCAAGCAGCAAATTCTCAACACTCAAAATGGTCCTGTGGCTTAAGTTCTTGAGTCAACGGCTGTGGAATTAGGCACTTTCTTGGAATCTTCGCCGTGGTTATCACCAACAAATAGTTCCTGATAACAGATTATGGCTATACAGATCGCAAGATTTGCTGGTTAATCTAATATTCACCATACCAGGACAAGTGAGTTTCACAAATTTCCCTTATCTATGCAAGTGTATATTCACTACTTTGATTCGAATGTACTCATTTTCCATTTCAATAAAATAGAGTGATTGATCATGGTTATCATCCGACATCTAGCATCACAGATCGCCAAAACCAGCCAACTGACAGGTTCTATCATCTTGTGTGCAAAGGCTGCCATTTATTAATTAGAGTGGTTGTATATGAGCCATATGGAATGATTATATATCTAGGAATCTCCACATTCTACATTTCAAACGAATCCCACCGATTGATGTTGAGTATTCACAGGCCGCTTTGCCTACATACATACGCAAGCCTATGGATTAATAAATATTTCACCACGACTTCGGCAATTGCAGGCTAAAATAAACTCAATTTGCTCCTCGGATTTTCATGAAAAAAATAATTTATCTACTTCCAAATGACGTTCATTTGAATATTTATTTCAGCCTCCATTTTTCTTCTAAACATACATTTTGCAAAACGCTCTTGAATTATTTTGAAATAATATGATATTACTCACTGATCCTTTAAAGATTACTAATTTGTTTCTCTTACGATTTGGGCTATAACGAATCTCTTTCGAATAAAAGTGGTACCTTGTGTGTTACTTTGAGTACCACATTGCGAATAAATTATGATATAAATATAATGGGGAAGTGTACCACTGTAGGACAAAAATTAGAGCTAAAGGATTAAAACGATATGTACAGGGTGTCCCAACGATAGAGTAAAGTAGGTTTTACCATATAGGATATGAAAAATATCAATATCAATATGCGTCACAGGTTAGGGGTGTAAATAGCGCACATTCTGAAAATATTTGGAAACATACAGGGTGCGTCACAAAAGTATGGCACGAAAAAGTATGATTTTTTTAAATGGAACCCCCTGTATATTAATTGATATTTCAATTCTTTCTTCAATTTGGAACAAAAATTCTGATACAACTAATGTTCCTGAATTCAACCGTTATCGAGATATCGCGTTTTAAAAATGGCATTTTTGCAACTTTGACATGCTATTAAACTCAAACTATTCAAGTTAGAGCAAAATGGTTTGCACTTTCCTATCTTAACTTTTCAAGAGCTCTTCTGTCATTTGGATAGAAGGTAACGTTAACTGTCAACTTTTTTTGGTACATTTTGAAATTTTTTCACAATAATGGATTTAATCTCCTTGAATAGCTCTTGAAAAGTTAAGATAGGAATGTGCGATCCATTTTTCTCTAACCCTGTACAATCGTGTGCATTAGTCCATTGGACAAAGAATTTTTTCATTTGTGAGCTGTGCTTATAACCTATCATGTCATTGTCTATCTGACAAGTTATCAAACAAGTAACAAAGTCGAAAACATCCATGTCAAATCATACCAGGAAGCACGTAAACTGCTTGAACTCAAAAGAGCAAACATTGTGGAATTTGTTGAAGACGGGATTCCGGTGGAGCAAATGACCGAAATTGTGTACAGAAGCGAACATGCTATGCATAAAATCAAGACACAATACCAAAAATCTCCTTCATTGAACAAAATGCGCCATTTAGCTTATAAAGAAATGCTGTTAATGCATCTAATTTTCCCGCATCATGAGGAATATATGAGATAAATTGAGCAAAGATGTAAACTCTTGAAGATATTATTTGTATTTATCGATATGACAAAAAATGAACGAAATTTTAATCAGAAATGGTTCTTGTATATTAAATATCACAATTTTATAGTTTTTCTTCCTCATTATTTATATTTTGTTATGAGTTTGATAAACATCTGTGTTAAAAATATCAAATACATGTGTTACTTATTCATTTGTTGAACAGGCGGACTTTTATATAACCTACTACTATTAATGATTGAATATTATCGTTTTATGATGAAAGTATTTGCAAAAATATCATCCAACATATTCCTGCACACGACGTACCCTTTAAGGACTCTATATCTCCGTTTCCTAACCTCCTCCATTTAGAAAAAAAATTATGCTGTGTTATTTTGACCTACCCCTTTTATCCAAGGGAAAAATAAAAAAAAACTGCAATTTCCAATAGACTTCAAAGGATCTTGAAAACAACAGAACATACCAGTTTTTGTTTAACAAAATGTGACAAAATATTTCAAATAAAATATGTAGGTGACTCTTAAAGTCAAGAAAATTTGAAATTATTATTAATAATAATTAGGCATACATTTTTATTGCGTTCTTTCGCTGAGTCTGTTCACCCCACAATCTTCGAAAACAGGTGGTTATCAGATCAGTGTGAACTTTTTGCGTGTTTGCTTTTAGAGTATGAGCAAAAAGGTCTGAGTGCTGAGGTATAACATTTCAAAGGCAAAGATGACAGGTTTAGCCACATTGTGATACCAGCTGGCACTTGTTCAATAATTTTTCACATCAATAGTTGATGACGTCAATAATTCTCGACTTTGCAGAAATAACCCACTTTCCGTGTTTTTTTAAACAACTTTCGTCACTTATCCTATGTGGCCGTCACTATTTTTTCTGTAATTAAATACCTTATTACGGAACGACTGAAAATTTTCAGCTCTACGGAAGTAACAAAGCCTTCTACACTCAAACGCTCCATGGTCGCGTCAGCTGACAATCTTTTTTAATGTTTTCAAAACAAAAACAAATATTTGGAACCAATACAAAAAGTATTGAACTGACACGGAAAATAGTGACGGTACATACTTTTACAGACTTTGAGGAATATGAGGGATCTCTTATGATTTATCTAGATTTTTTTTAGTTCAATAGATCAATCGTGTTTTCACATATTAGAATATGTTATCATATTTACCATTTATCATGGTGAGATCTCGCAATTACATTGCACTTCATTGGAATGGAAAGAAGAAAATATGTTTTCGTGATTCAAATGATCCATCAATTATTACTTTGCTTTATTGAGAATTTACACATTTACGTCAAACAAACTCAAAGATGTGATCCATATTTCAACGAATCAATCATTTTTCGAAAAATATTTCTAATAAAAAAAAAAATATTTTGATGTGCTAGTGTACTCATCCATTCTTCAAGAAAATCGAATAAATGAATCACTCGGTCTCGGTGTCATTTTGGTAGTAACATTAGTATCATTAACCTTCATCAGACTTTTAACGAACGTTGTTTTATTGTGTACCGTACAAAAGAGGAGCAAAAATTATTTAGTGGAAATTATAACCATTGATAAAGGATAGTCTAGCTATAAAATTTTGAACTTGGCAAAAAAGAGCGGTTTTCCAAGAGTTCTTTATTAAGATAATCTCTTGACTATAGCCTCCTTTATGAAATGTTTGGTATCGTAATAGTGGGCAAATCGGAACTAAAGGGTTTATAAAAACAAAAGTCGGTGGAATATTTTGGATTTCTATTTTGTCTTTTGCACTTGTTCTACAAAATAAATGAAAATGTGGAAATAACCAGGCATGGGTGTACTTTCGATAGACAACATTGAAAACTATGACAACTGTTACTCCATCGACTGTCAGCTGACAAAAATCATCCGTTAGAGGGACGCTATTTTGTGAGTGAGAAAGCTTTGATGGGTAAGCATAGAAAATGTAGGTGAAAAGACTTGAAATTTAATACGTTGATAGTCCAATCGGTCCTATTTGATAATATGTTTTCCGTTTTAGAAAATATTTTTTAACTTTGAGAAATCGATTTTTTTGTTGAGAAATGCATTATTTGTAGGGTAATAGGGATCACATCATTATGAGGAACCTAGTTGTGGAATTACTTGATGCATCTCTGTATGATGAATTTTGAGTTTTGAAGTCTGTACTGAACATTTTCGGAATGATTGGTGTGGATGCCATGAAAGGTAGTGGCCTCGATGCATCTCTGTATGATAAATTTTGAGTTTTGAAGTCTGAGGCAACTACCTTTCATGGCATCCACACCAATCATTGCGAAAATGTTCAGTACAGTTGGTTAGTGATATGGGTTTTAGTGTTGGCTACACGTTTCATGTGAAGCGTTTTTTTTTCAAAACCATGTTTTGTAAGTGTCATGGAAAATATATATTTCTTTATTTTCGTACCTGTCGTCCCTTTCTAAAAAATTACCACCCAGATTTTTTTTCTGTTCTCATTGCCCCCACAAGGTCTTTGATGAAAAATAAATGGTTGTCTCCATTTTCCGCAATCCACAGTAAATAGGAACACTGAGGCTTTAAAGAAAAAAAAAATTTGTGATTTCTTGAGAAAAATATCATTTTATATACTCATAGTGAGTGAAAAGATTTCATTAACTATTTTGACCATTCAATTGACAATTTTTTTCCAGATATCCATTCTGTCTACTCAGTTATTATTGCTGATGAACCAGTTTATATAGGGTGTCCGTCCCATAAGTAGGTACATATCCGTCAAAATCGATCAATGAATTGAAAAGTTATAAGGGCCACCTCTTTCAAATGGGTCACTCTGTATATAGTCTTCTGAGGTTCGATATTTCCGTTCTCAAGCACTTTGGAAAAAAACGTTTATATTATAATATTGTTTGCTATAAAAACACTTGTCCAGTTTTAATTTATTTATTTAAAGCCACTACAGCACAATGACAACACCACAAACATTTATATTCACAATAACAGATCATTTATGTTTTACGATTCATATTTCGAAGCCATTCAATAACTGAACTGAACTGCCTTGGCGGCTGCCTGGCTGGAATAAGTACCTACCCCAGATCCTTTCTAGAACTGTCTTTAAGCTTCCAGCGCGTTCGCGCAGCACACAGTGGCGTTGCAGGGCAAATATCGGCGATGAAATGAGGTCTCGTCACATTGCCACCTCCATAAAACATTTCGTCCGAAATGTCTTCATGTCGGTATCGGCGTCTGTCCCCAAACTTACAGCGCGATGAACGATGAAAATAGCAGTGCACTGTCCTTTGGTTCATCCTCCTGTGAGGATAGCAGCACACCAGGATGTCAACGCTACTCCCCTTGAATATAACTTCAAGCATGCTTCTCACTACACGCCAGTCCACGCGGTCATCGGTCATCTTCGGAATGGCCAAATGAGTCAGTTCCTGTGACATCATCGAGTTTGGAAGATGATTAAGGGTGCTAAAGACATCACTGTAGGTGGTCACGAATTGTGGAAGCTTTTTCGTTACAAGGTAGAACAGGTGTCGTGTCCCTTCCCAGATGTGTGGAACCTTCCCCACCTCTAGCCTTTGTCGTCGCAAATGGTCCAGTTGTCTGAATTTTCGTTTAAAAGCAGCAGCAAGTCCACTCTTCATGCTGAGGTCTTCAGTGAACCAGTGAGACAACGAGTATTCGGCCGGTGCTTCGAACAAATTCAGCTGCCTTTCTTGGACAACGCCATTCTGGACTTTCTGGCCATTGGATTATCAAGACATAAAAGTCTCTAGTGGAATGTCTTTCCGGAAAGGACCTGATCTGCCTCACTCCAGCGTCCTGATCGTCATGGTTCCCAGCATAACAAGCCAAACGGTTGGAGTGAACAACACTCGGTTTTCCTCGAAGTGGCTCCCGAATCCTGTGGACGATGTCATTGATTTGCTCCTGGATCTTTTACGGGCTTTCCCAAGAACTTTGCAGTTTTGGAGAGAAGCCACGTCGCCTCTGTGGGTTGTGTAGTCAAACCAGTTCCCCAACCTAGAACCCGCCTTCCACGGCATTCACGTCGTAGGCCTCCTTCATCCTGTCGCTGGCACTTTGGATTTTCAGACGGAGTCGCTGGTGTATATCGTTCATTTTTCTACGAAGATCGCTTGCGTAGTCTTCTCCAGCGACATCTTTACCAGACGGACAGCCAACCTTCAGATCGCAGGGCAGTCGGAGTTCATGATAATCCTAGCTGAAGTTTCGCCTGTCGATTCGTGCACTGCAGATCGGTATGCCAAGAGGAACAGATGGAGGTGTTCGTCCCATTCTCATTGATGGTCAGAGACAACTTTGGCCAAGTGTCGGTTGATGGTCCTATTCATTCGCTCCACCATGCCATCCGATTGTGGGTGCAGCGCTGTCGTTCTTGTCTTCTTGATCTTCAAGACTTCACTAACATCCTGGAACAACGCCGATTGCCCTGGTCCGAATGCAGCCCCAAGTAGCAAAATTACGTTGCCCAACGTAATGAGGACGTCGCCCGACGCGACTCAACGATGCCAAGCGATGTTGTGCAGTAGTCCTGGCGACCAATATTTTTACCAAAATGGTGGATCTTTTTTGTGTTGCTACGACGTCGCCAAGGTTGCCGAAGTTGCCTATTTGGCGACGTTGCGCAACGTGCACTATTACTTCTTATTCGCAGACAAAAATTAATCTTAGGTTCAAGAGCTCGTTGGCAACCGCTACCATTTTCAACGGAGAGAAAACCAATATGGTTCTGTTGACAGGTTGAATCAAGAAACATGGCAACCTATATTATGAAAGAGAGAACTCATAAAAATGTGCGAGTACTGGCATTTTGGTAACTGAAAACCATAAACGCAGTTTAGTTTTTCGTTGAATATGACCTTGATAAAGAAATGATACAGAGTTCTCCGTTTATCTAATAATTCTGATCCCAAAATAATAGTTTCAGCAATATCAAATGACGATATCTCAAAAAGCATTTGCTTGACGAAACAGTATATATTTTCGATTTTCTCTGATATTTATTGAATCAATCTACAACACATCACACAATGAAATGGCGAAAATGGCGTAGTCGCTTACAACAACCAACAACCATAAGAAGACCAAAAAAGTGTGAAGGGCGCTATAATAGGCAACAATAAATTGACTACAAGCGACCTTTGGTTCAGAAAAGTAACTAATTCCGACTTAATGTGACGACAGACAGCGCCGTGTGACATATGCTTCAACTAATCGTAAGCGTCCTTCTTGATCGTGCTTTGTTATGGTTTAAAATCCGATTAGTGATCAAATTGTGGCTTCACTTATTTAATTTCTACAACGTTCAAATGCCAGTTTCGCATTTCGAATCGTTTTGTCATCAAAAATAATTGTGCAAAAGTCGTTCGTGATGAAAAATAAGCTATATACTATACTAACAGACATCCGACAAAGTTTGTTTTGTGCCCGGTGTAAAATTCCAAATACTAGTTGGAAATTAAAAATATGGGACATATTTTTCAACTTTACTGTGTACCTATATCGGAGTTGATTTTGTCAAAAAATGCATGTTTAAGGTTGTGTTAAAAATTTGCAAGAAATTGAACCAGTCGCTGCTGTTTGGGACGGAAATGGGATGCTTTACTGGTTGAATAACCTAAGTTTTTGTCTCTATACATTTTGATCTGGACAAAACATATAACAATCCATAATATTTATCAAATATATTTGTTTTGAGGTTATATTGATGCTTACTTTGAAGCCCCGCACAATACGTTGTCCAAACGTTGCAGTTAGTCATCATTGATGATATCTTCATTTTTGCTTCAAGTCGCTTGTTAAACGTTGTGCATTGTTGTAGTTCGTACACACTTATACACGCTTCAAGTAACAACGTTGGTGATTCTCAACTTTCGACAACGTCTTGAGTCACGACTACTCCCGATGTCTGCCAACACGGTTGGGAATAAGAATCTGCAACGGTTGATTTCTAACGTTATAGCGACCTCGTGGCTACGTTGCTCTAGGTTTGGGTCGCGTGTGGCATCAAACAAAAACCAATGCCATAGTTGGTAGTGATTGAATTGAGTCGAAAGTCGACATTTTGTTACTTGTGGCTCCAATGGAACACCGAAACGGCAGATTCATTCCCTTACCAGCACATCAGCTACTGTGGCCGCTTCTTGGTTTGGCAAGGCATACGCTTTAGCACACTAGCTGAAGTAGTCCATTACGACAAGGATGTATTTATTTTCTCCGTTCGATTCAGGAAATGGTCCAGCAACATCTACGGCGATCCTTCAAACGGGCTCACAACATTGTACTGGCGCAAAGGAGCTTTTGGGCGTTTCTGCGTACAAACGGTGCATTTCCTGCAACACTCCCGGAAATCGGCCTGGCAGATGATCCAGAAAAACGTTTCTCGCGGCTTTCCTAGCGTCTCAGTCACTTCCAGATGTCCACCCGTGACGCCATCATGGATCTCTCTTATTCCCTCGGCCTGTCTGCTTTGAGGAACCACTTTATGCTTCCGATTTGTGCCGTCCAGATTTTTCACCAGTCTCATCGGAATGCCGTCGCTAATAACCAATGAGTCCCATTGAGCCCAGTAGGATTTCACTTAAGTTGAAAATCATGCGACTTCTTGCCAAGTTGGTCTTTGCTTCCATTCAATGATGAGCTTTAGATATAGATCTTTCTTCTCGTCCTCACGAAGCACTTTAGACTGCCAAAAATCATCCAACACAGTTGTCCTGCGAACGCTCGCTTCCTTTTCCTTGGCTTTATGACAGAGCCCTGGTCTCCTGGACAAGCCATCAAAGCTCTTGAGGCTTGATCTTGCTCGATGATGCTTGTTTTCCGATGCCAACGCAGGTGCCCGCATTTCTTTCTAACAGCGGCTAGAAATATCCTCAAACTCTCCACAGTTTCAACACCGCAGCTCCTTTCGCTTGGATGTTTCCATTTCCTTGACGACTCCCCTCACATTTGCGTCGAAGCTGTCCTCCGGAACATCCTGTACCCCCATCCTTCGCACGCACACAGGAAGCTTGCATCACTGCTTCGCCGCGTCGAGTTCCAACGCTTTGGCCAGCGCATCCACCAGATTGTCAGGACGATGAAAAATCAAGGACATCCTTATCTTCTCGTCTTGCACTTCATCTAAGAAGCCCTGAACTGCAAGCCTCTCCACAACACTTTCTGGCGTGGTTGAGTAAACCAGTCGGGCAAGGCGAGCTACATCAGCTTAAAACTTCTGTAGGCTCTCGTTGGTCTTCTGAGAGCGGTTCTTCACATGAGAATGGTATACGTGCTCCAAGTGAGTTTGTGCATATCGAAGCCTTGAACTTCTCTTATAATTCTCTAATCCATTTTCCTCGAGTTTACTTCTATGGCTCTGGAAGATTCATCGAATTTTTCTTTCAATTTTCTCGAGTTTTTTTGAATAGTCTTGGACAATTTTTCCACTGCGTTGGGATCAGGATCCATACCTTCTCCCATCAAAGCTTCACAAAGCCGTTGTTGTAGATCAGCTTTTCTCCCGCTTGCATCCAGGTACGCTTCTTTAACTCCCTCTTTAACTTGGGGACCTCCAATTCCGACAGCAGAATTAGTTTCAAAATCATCATAATAACTATTTATGCCTGATTCTATTGCATACAATAAATCCCACTTTTTACACCAATGTAATATTTGTCGCTATAGAAAAACTTGTCCAATTTTTATTTATTTATGTTAAGTCACTACAGCACAATGACAAAACCACAAATATTTATATTCACAATAACAGGTTATTTATGTTTTAGGTTTTATATTTCGAAGCCAATCAATAACTGAACTCAACCAAACTGCCGTGGCGGCTGCCTCCAAAGTCTCATATATCCCAGGCCGGCCCCTTAGCCAAAAATGCTAGAATACTCCAGATCCTTCTAGAACTGTCTATGAGTTTCCACCGCGCTAGCGCAGCACACAGTGGCGATGCAGGGCAAATATCGACGACCAAATGATGTCTCGTCACAATATGAACACGTGATGCTATGTTCAGCTGCTCTGTATGGTTTCGAGAGATTGGTATCTATTGATGGACCACCCCTTATATGTCTGTTGTGAAAAGTGAATCTTATTATAGTACTGATCTCATTAATGCCAAAATAATAATTTACAGCTTCTAGTAATGTAGTCATCATCGATTGAAGAACGCCAATCAACATCCGATAGTCATGCTGACGTCACAGAATGCATTATTTATCTCCGTCATATAGATGTGATGAGACAAAAAGAGTAAGAGAGTATTGTTCAAGCTCCACCACGTTTTCGGTGAAGAAGTGAGATTTGCGTTGTCATCTTTATTTATTTGGTACATTTCTGGGTATTTTGTAAAACATTTTTTGCTGATGAGTTTCAAATTTTGGGTTAGTTTGGGTTAGTTTAAGTTATTTAAAAAAGTATTCAAATTAACAATTAGCATGTGGTGTTGATTTTTGAAAACGAATGTTTTCAGTTTTACCAGTAGTAAATAAATTATCAAGTACCACATGACGGCTGGAAAATGCCTGTATCTTAATTTTCCAATCATTTCATTTCGTAATTTTTCTGTATCACTAGAGATCAATGTATTCAATAATAAAACATACAAGATTGTCGATTTTCTCAAATTACCGTACATAGTAATCGCAGCTTTCAATGCACGGAGTGATTCAGGAGAAGATGTCAAGGGTACGTATCCAGAGCTCAAAAATCCTAAACATAAAAGTTCATGAAAATATGGGTCCAAAAGGCATCCGTTTTCAAAAAACAGGTTGTTAAAAGTAAAGACCTGATGACGGTTTTTTGTAGACAATTTCGGAACCTGTTAAGATAATTGAAAAAAATTTGGTACAGGTACTGACTTTTTATTCTTATTGTATAAAAATTATTGTATTGTATTATATTATATTAATTGTATAACCTTCAAGACTGAGATTTACAAGGATGGTTTCAAGGAATGCACCATTTTCGAGAAAAATGCATTTGAAAATCATATTATTGTCAAAATTGCGTATAGTATACCAAAACTCTCAGCGGAAGCATTGTGATAGCCTTGCCAGATGCACACGACTTTTTCTATAAAAATCAGTGTGAGAATTTGTCGCGAAAACTACTTAAAATCAACAACCAAAAAATTGAGGTCAAAAGATATTTACTTTCAACACCCCGTATTTCAAAAATGAAGGTCTTGCGAACCCATATTTATATAAACGTTTACGTTTATTTTTGAGCTCTGAATACGAACCTGAGGTATTGACATTTTCTCCCGAATCACCCTCTATTATCAAATTGTTTCTACTGATCACCGTTACCAAACAAATTGTTCGTCAACTAATTGGGTTGTACGTCATATATGTATAAAAGGCAAACTTCAAAAGGCATTATAGCTTCCAGATTTTGATTCAAGAATTATTAGTATGCAAGAGATGGAACTCAGTTTCTCGTTGATACATGATGAACTCAAACTTGGTAAGCATCTTCAAAGAGCTAAACGTGTTTTGATTGACGATACTTTAGTTATTGATGACGCATTGTAGAGTTTTTTCACAATGACGATTCATGAATACTCATTTTTTTAGTAAAGGACCATTTCCAGCAAAAAATCAACCATCTTTTGGAAATATTCCTAGAATCATCAATCACCGATCATTGTTTTTCACCTTTGTCCATGTTCCATAAGCCAAAAATATGTTCACATACAACTGTTGACTACCAAGCTCTGCAAGTCACTTCGTTTTATTTAAAGAAAAAAGGTCCTCCGATCTGTTGCCGTCCGTTGACGTGAACATATTTCGAACGTTAGATTATTAATGATAATATGAAACTGGTCCTTCAGCAAACAGCCTATGCTCGAGAAATCCATTAGTTTAGCATTACCAATTGTCTGAAAATCGAATGTGAAAGATTCTACACTTATACGTCTTGATCGAATGCATATTCAGTAATCACGATAATTATTATTATTATACCTTATTAATGTCTCCAAAGCTAACAGTTTACATTTTTAAATTATGTTCTCAAATGTTCCTCCACATAAGTGGTATACTGATATTTGATATTTAACAAAGTTGGCTGTTGTTTTATCGAACTGGCAACCTATTATACATTTCTAGTCACTTTTGATATCTGGAGGTATAAAAAAAATACCACGAGTGTTATGTTCATGAACATCTTCGAGGAAGGTACCATTTTGCGGTATATCATGCTCGGTTAGCAGCTTGTGTCAACTTGTACAGGGTGGCCCATCAAAATCATTCTGCCATTGATTTTGGGCATTTGATGTCATATATTATGAACACTCAGACACGTCAACTTTGTTTTTGAAGTGGACACTTATTAGGCGTATGAGAAAACCCACATCTGCAATCCCTTGGGCAGGGTGAAACTCACCCCTGAAATCTTGAATGGAAGGGGGGTCGGGTGATACCTTATTTTGTTGGCCCTTCGTCCCTGATCAAAACTGCCGGCTTTGAAGCCTCTGCTAATTTTTTTTATTCATTTAATACCTAAATAATTACCCGCAAGAGTTAACTTATCCGAACTAAGAGGATTTGATGAGGGACAGAAGACCTTCAAAATGAGCTATTATTCAATTCTTTTGAAAAGGATTTGTAAAAAAAAAATAAATGGTGTGAATAAATCCTCGTCAAGTATCCTAGACAAGTATGGTGCGTGATTTGGAAAAGTCCAAGATTCATCTATAATTACTTAAGTAATATCTGTCTTGTTCACAGTTCGCTCCAAGAAAAAGATACTTTCATAGGAGTATGTCCTATTCAGATAAATGTGTGGGTTATTCAACAATCCCACTAAACATGTTACGTACCATAAACAATTTGTAACGTTTTATAAAATTTTATATATTGACGTTTATTTTTTAATGTAAATGATACGTTATTTTAACGTGAGAAAGATCGAAAAAATGAATTGTTTTCGGATATAGTTATGGTTGACGAAATGTTTCTGGCAAGAAACAGCAAGACGTAATTTTAAAGTACATCCTGGTAGTCAGGCCTGTGGAGCTGTACATTTATTATCTAAAGTACGTAACAATCGTTACAGATTTTTCATAATGTCGATTTAACATTGCATCAATGCTACCGTGGGGTGAAATCTTAACGTTATTTCAAAAACACCTTTGTAGTCTACCTTTTGATGTTCCCAGTTGGCTTCAACAAATTTGGCTGCAGCAGCTCTTGTAGTCGTTGACGATGGGTGGTAGAGTAGGGTTTCGTTTTGATTATGTTTAAGTTTAATAAGAGGGCGCCACTTTATTTTTTTATAGGTGAAAACAAAGAAACCTTGTGTAAAAGGATTCACTGTGATGTCCGGAGTGGAAGAAAACACTGTGTGTCCCAAAACACTATAACTAGCATTTATTTACATAAATATACAAGTTGTCGAGGAAAGTTGAAATATGGGTGGTCCTCACACCAACCCACTCACTGAACTTAAATATAGTTCAAGTGGTTAAGTATTATTACAGTATTTGAAAAAGTTTACCGATAGGTACTGTTATAATTATTAAAAGAGAAAAGTTAAGTATTCAAAAAGATTTGAAATCCGCAAAAGTGAAAAGGGTGAATTACGTTTAATTTAAACCGGTGCTACAGGGAATAAAATGTTCGTGAACCTTTTAGGGTGTAGTTATACGTATGTCAATGTACGGCGCAAGTATAAGTACCATTCAGTTACATAGATAAATATTATAATCCAGTGATTATGAGTGAATGTTATGAATTGATAAATTAGACAATGAGAATTAATACTACAAAAGAATTTGATATTTTGGTACGAAAGAATTATTTGAAAAATATTTATGAATTAAAATAGTACAATGACTAAGGTTTACAAGTTAAATTTATGTAGAAAATTGTCGAGTTTATATGAAAAAGAATTATTGATATCAAGATTATTAATGGAAAAACTGGCCTGTTATTGCTGCTGTTGCCTCAAGACCATCAGCCGTGGAGCGGATTTGTTCACTTCGGCGGTGCTGATAACCCCAACAACTCAGAGTACCATTCCGGTGACAAACTTCAGCTGAATCACGACAAGGTGATAGTCTTTAGACATCATATAGATGGAAGCTCAAATGAATACTTGGCCAGCATACCATCAATATCGTGATTTTGTATCGACGGTAGACATCAATAAAAAAGATCCAGAATGGAAGAAAGCAACAAAAATAGAAAACCCTGAAACAATGTTTCATTTTCAAAATCCACCTCATAGGAAAAGTAGGGTTAGCGGACTTACCTCGTTAGGTTCTTGAAAAATCAACAAATATCCATGCCATCGCTGGTTAAAACACATCCATATCTCCGGAGGAGGTTTATAGATATTTTTAGAATAGAAAGTTACGTTAAACTTTAGAGATGCATATTAATTTTTTAATAAAAAGGCTGCTCAGCACGTTTTACGTGTGGCTTTCAGCACATCACGGGAACAAGTCCTTGAGCAAGGAGCAATGCCGAAAAATGAAATACCACCATCGATCATCAATCAGGAGTGTCAGATGGACAAATGTCACGTATAAAGCGATCAATCAACTGGACAGACCCAACTGACCCCAGAAGATCACACTTCAGTATTATTCAAGTACTGAAACAGGGAAACTTTGCAACATTGTCTCGGAAACTAACAGCTGTGAAATATGAAGGTTAAGGTAATTTGTTGATAAATATTGATATTGATAAATATTGGAGAAACCGATTTAGAAGATTAATTAGTACCATCCAAGTGGAAAATGTGAATGCTCACCTTATCTTAAAATTTTCATATATTCCTGATAAAAATCTTATTTTTATGAAAGTTAGTTTTTCAAGGTTTTCCAAAAGTTTAATGTCTGTTTATAATCAAACAAATTGAAAAAAGAGTAAATGCTATGCATGACAATCAAATACACGCCTACATTGGATTTGAGTTCAAATAAGTCACGCTCAGACGGCATTCTACGGCGAGAAATCAGTAGATGTTTTCAAATATACAAATTTACTGCCATTCATATCTTTGGTGCTGTTTGGCACTCCGGCCAGCAGAGCAGAGAGAGAGAGATCATCGATACATGCTAATGCAAAATGCAAGCCACAAGCCACGTCATTTTCATAGTTTGTTTGTTATGGTTTTGATTAATGCTGTTGAATTTATTTTGTGCTGTTCTTTATCAAATCCTCATTCCTCACGACCAAGGGCCTCACATACCTTAGTAGTTATTTTTGGCATGCCGTTACAAATTTATGGTTATTCAGTATAGACCAAGACTGTATACGAAAGAGTTTTCTTTGCAAAAATCAGATGAAAAACCTAGTAGCATTATCTATATGTATCCGGTCATCAAAACGCACAATCAGGCTGCTCGTTTGATAATGTCTTGTGAAAATATTAGATTCTAACTCGTATTTTTCCCAGTAAGACCCATAATATTTAAAGTTCCAACTAAATCGTTTATACTTAAATGATTGCTTCATAGCGATCTTGTATGTTTTCTCTGGATAAAACGAGTATGCGTCTGCATAATGTAAACGGTCCCACAGTCATTCGACATAGACTCTCATTCCCCACTTTCCCATTTTTATGTCGAGCCCTTTTTTATTCTTGCACACTAAACCACGCTTGTAGCAATGAACCTCAAGCATTGTGGTTTTATGATTTATGTACAGCTTTAACAGCTCTCAGATTTCTATTATGTGTTTTTCAGAATGCGACAACTTTCTTTTGCATTTACTATTCAGCCTTGAAAGGGGTGAAACTCAGATCAACAATACACATGGTAAACATAAAGCTTCGTTTGCGTCTCAATTGGGTAAATGAGAATAGAAAGAGAGAGATTCTGTAATTTAGGATCACATGTTTCGGTTTCTATTTTGTTTCCACTTTTTATGATTCAAAAGAGCATCTCAAGTGCGATATATCACATGCAGAAGTAGTTTTTATTACTTGTTTCATAACAACTTAATTTTTTTTCAATTGTCAAGTTAAATCAGAATTATTATTGGTATAAAGTTACACGTCAAAACTGTATATTCTTCAAGTAAAAGTACTGCGATCGAAACAGACTTAATTCAGTACAAAACTCGTTTTCACCGTTAGACGTTTTTAGCTTCACAAACAAATATGGGTAAGATTCTTGATAATCCTGCATGGAATGTTTGTTTGAAACATAGAACCTCAACCCGACCAGTCCAATTCTTTAAGTTTAAATTTGACTAACATACCAACCCCAGCTCCGATTGAGCCCACGTTCTACTCTTCATTGCCTTACATTGAATATCTAACCCATAAACTTTGTAACGTCTTTAAAGATTGTAACATCAAAATTGCTAAAAAGCAAACGAAAACTATTTCTCTTCTCTACTCCAAATCTAAAGACAAAATACAAAAAATGGACACCTGGAATGTAATATACATGATCTCTTGTGTCAACAGTGTTATGTGGGTCAAACTTCAAGAAACTTAAAAGGTCGGATTGCTTCTCACCAGAGTGACTGTAAAAGAAAAGTAAACAGTTGTGCTCTAGCAGATCATATTATTGAAAGTGGCCACGGTATGAACTGGGATAGTGCTGAAATTTTGGACAAAGTGAACTCATATTACAGGAGGATTTTCCTGGATATGATCCACATTAATAAAGAGCCAAACACGCTAAATAGGAAGACTGACACCCAGAATCTTAGCACTTTTCATAGTTATATTCTAAAACTGCAGATGGACAGATGTCTCCTCAAACCAGTCAAACACACAATATTTATATTTATTTCTCGGCTTTATTCTCTCTTCATAATAAGTTAAACCAGTAATATGTTTGTCTCTCTTTGCTCTTATTGTTGGTAAATCAATAAGCTTGTAATCTTAAACCTGTAATAATACTGTATAATAATCGATATCATCCTGTTATTGATGTGAACTCTCATACACCATATAATTGTAACGTTCTGGTAAGCCCTGGTATGTCAAGGTATGGAAAGGTACGAATGAACAAACTAATATTTGATATATATGTCAACAGCAGCCGGATTTCCGGTGGAGTCCTGCGCATTTTCGCCTACCAACGACTAAAATCCCTTCTTTAACAAAAAAACATCTCTGACCACCATGTTCGTTGTTCATTTCATCCTGCACGTTTCCGGAGTTTGGTCGTGATGTAGTAAATTAATAAGTCCTGCATTATGATGTGTGAAATTGTAAGCTGTGATCGATGATAGGTTTCGGTATTTTCTCATAAATATTAACCATCTTTAGTTCAAACCCGCAATGGTGAGTTTTTGTACAAAAAAATGTCAATTGTATTTGTAACACGTTGTCATTTTTACTTTATAGAAAATCCTGATGAAGAGGAAAAAAAGTTGTCGAAAGCTTGATTTAGCATTAAAGGGTTATTTTTACTTCCCCTGGCCAATTTCTGACTGCATCCCTACTATATTAAGACTGTTTGGATTCCTTGCGATGGGTTCATGATACTAAAACACACAAGATAAGCTCACTAGCTCGACGAAATTAAAACCGATTCGCGCATCGCATAGGAAATATATGGGAAATAATAGGTGTCGGGCACCAAACACCCTATGCATTTTAGATGTAGGGTCACCGAAGAAGATGCGCGTGAGCTTATCTTTTTTGCTGTAGTATCATGCAATGGGTCCTACAGTTTAACGTGGAGTCTGAGACACGGTCATCGATTCCATCGGAACACGAACTTATGTTCTACCAGTATGTACTGGAGAACTGCTGCGTTCGCGGTAAAATCTACCGACTGGCGGGTGTGTTTCTTTGTCCTTTGTTCCCTACGAGAATATCCGAATCTCCTCGGCCTGGTTACCGGCGTGAATAGGGAGGACAACGATACCTTTTGCACTCTTTCTCGTGGGTGCCGCCAAAAAACCAGGCATTCGACTTTTTACGGTCTATTGCCATTGCCGGGATTCGAAAGGGTAAGTGTAAGTAAGTAAGTGTGAACCGGTCCGGTGTTGAGCCGGACCGGTTCACACTTACTGACTCAACGCTTTACACGTTGCGCCAGCCTGGTCTCCTTGATCTAACTGACTTCTGACATGTCAAACGAATGGTTAATGAAAGACTGATGATGGTTGACGCTAACACTTTGACGGGAATGTAGTGGGTGCGTTCTTGTGGTGTGGCCCGTGCAACGTTGTCAAGGTAATTTTTTTAATATTGTCATGATTGTTCAGTAGCTATTATCGTTATAGCAATATTTCTGGAAAAGGATCACTTCTGGAATCTTTCTTCTGGAAAACGATCACTTGTAGGGACGTTCAAAAGAATCAAATTTCCATGTGAAAAAAAAACGTACGAAGAACAGAACAAAATAAGAATTACAGACTTGGAAAACATTATCCAAGTAACTACACTTTTGTACAGGGTGGTCGCGCGAAAAATAAAACCTTTCATAACTTTTCCATCTTTCAAGTTACAGAGGTACGAGAGCATAGAAGGGCCAACTAGAAAATTCTGAATTCTGAATTCGGAATTCTGACTTTGAAGTCGGAATTCTGACTTTGAACTCGGAATTCCGTCTTCGAAGTCGGAATTTTGAGAATTCTGACTTCAAACTCGGAATTCCGACTTTGAAGTCCGAAGAATTTTCAAGGTCTTCACATATACAGGGTGTTCCAGAACTTCTGGGCGCGTTGCAACTTTCTTATTTCAAATTACAACCCTACTTTTTTGCTTGATTTTTGCATTTTCTGGAAAATTCTGAGCATTTTTCATGAAGAATACCCTATACCCAAATTCAACCAATAAGAAGATATTAACGTCAAAAACTTGCTATTTTTTCGAGCATGTTCTAAAATGTTTGGTATTATTTCGACACCTTGGAAACGAAGTAGTTGTTGATAGATATCAAGCTGTCAAGAAAGATTTGAACATGTCATATTGCGAAGAGGAGAAAGTTGAAATATTCTCTTTATACATACAGGGTAACCCAGTTTTATCCTGCAATATTTCAAATTAAGTTTCTACCTTGGATTCTACTATGTTGAAAAGCTTTTTAAAATATGAATGTAACTCCTATTGTTTGAGTGGATTTTGTCATGGTCCGAGGGGCTATTTTGTCGTCTATCAGAATAAATGTCCATAGAATGAAGATTGTTTATTCTAATTAGTAGAATCTACATTTTAAATATTGTCGGATGAAATTGGGTCACCATGTAAGTTGTTTGATATTTTGAATTTTTTTTGATAAGTTGACATCCATTAACAACTACCTCGTTCCCAAGGTTTCCAAATAGTATTTCAAAACATGCTCGAGAAATAAGCAAATTTCATATGTAAATATCTTCTTATTGGTTGAATTTGGGTATAGGGTACTTATGCTATATGAAAAATGTTTAGAATTTTCCAGAAAATACAAAAATCAAATAAAAAAATAGGGTTGCGATTTCAAATAAGAAAGTTGGACTACGCCTAGAAGTTCTGAAACACCCTGTATATGTGAAAACCTTGTTTTCACAAAATTTATTTTGAACAATCAAGCTTTTATTTAGAACATTTTTTTCTCAAACATTAGATTGAAAAGTTAATGGGGGGGTCCATTTATCTGTGAACAACCTTACATGGCAGTACATACAGATATTGCAGAAACTTCAGAGGGGGACTAATTTTGTGACAAAAAGTTCCAATGAACATGTAAAATAACAAAACTTTGCAAAGATAACCTCACTAAGTGATTTTTTTCAAATTTCTTGATACAATCCCAAATAGACCCTATATCAATAATTTGAACAAAATCCTTTGGAAAATAACGAAACAATAATTCAAGCATAACCTCACGAAGTTATTTTTTAAAACATGTCTTGATCAAATCCACAATAGAACTATATTATCTATTTTCAACAAAAATCCTTTGGTATATAACAAAACTATGCAAATATAACCTCACTTATGTATTTTTTTTAAATTTCTTGGTCAAAACCCAAATAGAACCTACATATCCAATTTGAACAAAATCCTTTGAGAAATAACAAAAATATGCAAACATAACCTCAAAAACCCATTTTTTAAAATTTCAGGATCGAATCCCAGATTGAACCCTCATACCTGATTTGATCAAAATCTTTTGGAAAATAACAAAACTATGCAGACATAACCTCACTAAGTAATTTTTTCAAAAGCAGTTTTATCAAATCCCAAATTGAACCAAAATGTAGGTTCAATTATCCAATTTGAACCAAATCCTTCGGAAAATAGCAAAACTATGCGAACCTATCCTCACTAGGTGTTTTTTTTGATTTTTTTTTCATCAAATCGCAGATTTAACCTACATAATGTGAAGAAAATCATTTGGGAAATGAGAAAACTATGCAACCATAACCTCACCAAAGCATTTATTACAATTTTCTTAATCAAATCTCGAATTGAACTTACATATCTGATTTGAAACCAAATCGTTTGGAAAATAACAAACTATGCAAACATAACCTCATTAAATATATAAACTTTTTTAATTTCTTGATCAAATCTTAAATAGAAGCTTCATATCCAATTTGAACAAAATCCTTTGGGAAATAACAAAACTTTGCAAACTTTACCTATCTTATGCATTTTTCTCAATTTTCTTGATCAATTCCCAAATAGAACCTTTATATCTAATTTGAACCAAATCCTTTGGAAAATAACAAAAACATGCAAACATAACCTCAAAAATGCTTTTTTTTTAATCTCTTGATCAAATCCCAAAATGAACCCACATACCTAACTTGAACAAAATCCTTCGCGAAAAATAACAAGACTATGCAAATATCACCTCACCAAGTAATTTTTTAAAAACATTTTTATAACATCCCAAATCGATCCTGTATATCATTATCTAATTATAAACTATGAACTATGCAAACATATCCTCATTAAGTGACTTTTTTGATTTTCATTACGAAATCGCAAAAATTGAACCAATATAATATTAATATTTAATTCGAACAAAATCATTTGGGAAATAGCAAAAGCTATGCAAACATAACCTCACTTATGCATTTTCTTCAAATCTCTTGATCAAATCTCAAATTGAACGTACATATCTTATTTGAAACAAAATCTTTTGGAAACTAACAAATGCAAACATAGCCTCACTGATCAAATTCCAAATTGATTCTACATATCAAATTTGAACAAAATCCTTTGGAAAATAGCAAAACTATGCCAACATAATCATCACTCTGTCATTTTTGGGAATAAAAGGAGTCAGGGAAACCGGAGCTCACAAAGCAAATACACATAGTATAAAAATATTCTGATCCATCTATTTGCTGCCCAACAGCGTAGAAGGGCCACCAACAAAGTTTTTATGGAATTCCGACTTCAAAGTCGGAATTTCATAAAAATTTTCTTGGTGGCCCTTCCACGCTTTCGTAGAATTCCAAGTTTAAAGTCGGAATTTTCAAAATTCTTCCGACTTCAAAGTCGGAATTCCGAGTTTAAAGTCAGAATTCCGACTTTGAAGTCAGAATTCCGAGTTTAAAGTCAGAATCCCGACTTCGAAGTCGGAATTCCGAGTTTAAAATCAGAATTCCGACTTCGAAGTCAGAATTCCGAGTTCAAAGTCAGAATTCCGACTTCGAAGTCGGAATTCCATAAAAATTTTGTTGGTGGCCCTTCTACGCTGTTGGGCAGCAATCAGATGGATCAGAAGAATTTTTATACTATGTGTCAAAAATCAAATGATTTTGTGAGCTCCTGTTTCCCTGACTCCTTTTATTCCCAAAAATGACCAAGTGATGATTATGTCGTCATAGTTTTGCTATTTTCCAAAGGATTTTGTTCAAATTTGATATTATGTAGATTCAATTTGGAATTTGATCAGTGAGGTTATGTTTGCATTTGTTAGTCTCCAAAACATTTTGTTTCAAATAAGATATGTACGTTCAATTTGAGATTTGATCAAGAAATTTGAAGAAAATGCATTAGTGAGGTTATGTTTGCATAGCTTTTGCTATTTCCCAAATGATTTTGTTCAAATTAAATATTATTATTATATAGGTTCAATTTTTGCGATTTGATAAAGAAAATCCAAAAAAGTCACTTAATAAGGATATGTTTGCATAGTTCATAGTTTATAATTAGATAATGATATACAGAATCGATTTGGGATGTGTTAAAAATGTAAAATGATAGGTAAAAAAAGTCAAATCTCACAATTCCAAAAATTTTTTGTTTAATACAGGACTACTAGTTTCAGGGTCTAAACTTTACACCCCATCTTCAGGTCCAGTTAAAAGGGCTACATAGAAGAAAAAAACATGTTCAAAACCTAACCTCAAATCCACACTAAAAATATACTTACAATACAATCACAAGGCCAAGACGTAATTAGATCGATCAAAATCTTATTTTACAGAATCAAACTTATACACAGGATTTTTTAGATGATAATTCTCAGAAACCTTATAGATCGTTAACTTACATTAATAATTTAACAAATAAAATTTCAAATATCTTTAAACCTATTACAAATATCTCTTTCAAAGCCTCCAATTCTCTTGGCAATTTTTTCTTGAATAATAAAGATAAAGTAAACCTTATGGATATCAGTGGTGTTTATCAACTCAAATGTAAGGATTGTGAAGCAGAGTACATTGGTAGAACTTATAGAAGTTTTGGCGTACGATTGAAAGAACATTTGAGATGTTTAAATGCTAATTCTACAGGTTTTTCTCACTTCGCATCCCATCTGTTGGAGAATGGCCATAACTTTGACTTTGAAGATTTTAATATTTTACATCGTGCCAATAAAGGTTTGAATCTTAACAATTTGGAACTACTGGAAATACATAAATCTTTCAAAAATACAACGACAATAACTCTTAATCACCAAATAAATCTTGATTATTCACCAATTTTTACTTCCATTATTTAATTAACAATTTACCCCCTTACTACATCATAGCACTCGGCCTCTACTTAGAGGTTTTCTTGGCAGGTTCATGGAAGTTCATGACTGATTTCAATTGTTGAGCTGTATCACTAATTTAGGTTAGGTTACTAGGCCCAAAACTTTGGTTATGTCGGTTTGTCTTGTCATATGCTATTCATGCTTTTATATTCCAACAACTAAGTGTGACATTTGGGGTGGGCACCTCACACATGGAGGTTCACTTTTGTCATGTCTTTTGTACCCCCTTTCATATGTTTTAAAAATGTTTTTATGTATTCATGTTTACTTGTTTGTTGAATTTGATCGATCTAATTACGTCTTGGCCTTGTGATTGTATTGTAAGTATATTTTTAGTGTGGATTTGAGGTTAGGTTTTGAACATGTTTTTTTCTTCTATGTAGCCCTTTTAACTGGACCTGAAGATGGGGTGTAAAGTTTAGACCCTGAAACTAGTAGTCCTGTATTAAACAAAAAATTTTTGGAATTGTGAGATTTGACTTTTTTTACCTATCATTTTACTATGAACTCACATACGTCATCACCTCGCTTATTTGTTAAAAATGTTTTTAAAACATTACTTGGTGAGGTTATATTTGCATAGTCTTGTTATTTTTCGCGAAGGATTTTGTTCAAGTTAGGTATGTGGGTTCATTCTGGGATTTGATCAAGAGATTTTAAAAAAAAAGCATTTTTGAGGTTATGTTTGCATGTTTTTGTTATTTTCCAAAGGATTTTGCTCAAATTATATACAGTGTGACCCATTTGTTTTGGGAACACCCTGATTAAAAGTTTATTTCTTTACCGATTTGGTTCGTTTTTTTTTTGGATTGTAGAGCTCGAAAAATTGTATATTCTTGGCAAAAAGTGACCTTCGCCGTTTTGACTTCAAGGCCTATTATGTTAGTTTTTAAGAGCAAAATTTCAGGAAACCATATTAGCGATTTTTTTAGGAAAAATCTGTGTGTGCCACTGGATTCAGCATCCTTTAAAACGGGCCTATACAAATTTTCAACCGAAAATATCAAGTTGAAAAAAATTAAAAATTCGCACTTTAACAATCTTTGATTTTATCAAAACAAATAAAATGACATAAAACTAAAAATTTGTAACTTCTACCAAACCACCATCAACTTCAATGCATTTATCATTTCTTTTGATAGAATCAAAGATTGTTAAAGTGCGAATTTTTAATTTTTTTCAACTTGATATTTTCGGTTGAAAATTTGTATAGACCCGTTTTAAAGGATGCTGAATCCAGTGGCGCACACAGATTTTTTCTAAAAAAATCGCTGATATGGTTTCCTGAAATTTTGCTCTTAAAAACTAACATAGTAGGCCTTGAAGTCAAAATGGCGAAGGTCACTTTTTGCCAAGAATATACAATTTTTCGAGCTCCACAATCCAAAAAAAAAACGAACCAAATCGGTTAAGAAATAAACTTTTTATCAGGGTGTTCCCAAAACAAATGGGTCACACTGTATATAGGTTCTATTTGGGAATTGATCAAGAAAATTGGGAGAAATGCATAAGTGTGGTTAAGTTTGCAAAGTTTTGTTATCTCCCAAAGGATTTTGTTCAAATTGGAAATGAAGCTTCTATTTAAGATTTGATCAAGAAATTAAAAAAATATATATATTTAATGAGGTTATGTTTGCATAGTTTGTTATTTTCCAAAAGACTTGGTTTCGAATCAGATATGAAAGTTCAATTCGAGATTTGACTAAGAAAATTGAAATAAATGCATTAGTGAGGTTATGGTTGCATAGTTCTCTTATTTCCCAAATGATTTTGTTCACATTATGTAGGTTAAATCTGCGATTTGATGAAAAAAAAACAAAAAAATTACCTAGTGAGGATAGGTTTGCAAAGTTTTGCTATTTTCCGAAAAGTTTGGTTCAAATTAGATAATTGAACCTTCATTTTGGTTCAATTTGGGATGTGATAAAACTGCTTTTAAAAAAATTACTTGGTGAGATTATGTTTGCATAGTTTTGTTATTTTCCAAAAGATTTTGTTCAAATCAGGTATGAGGGTTCAATTTGAGATTTGATCCTGAAATTTTAAAAAATGGGTTTTTGAGATTATGTTTGCATATTTTTCTTATTTCTCAAAGGATTTTGTTCAAATTGGATATGTGGGTTCTATTTGGGTTTTGATCAAGAAATTTGAAAAAAATGCCTAAGTGAGGTTATTTTGCATAGTTTTGTTATATCCCAAAGGATTTTTGTTGAAATTAGATAATATAGTTCTATTGTGGATTTGATCAAGACATTTTTCAAAAAATAACTTCGTAAGGTTATGCTTGAATTATTGTTTCGTTATTTTCCAAGGGATTTTGTTCAAATTATTGATGTAGGGTCTATTTGGGATTGTATCAAGAAATTAGAAAATAATCACTTAGTGAGGTTATCTTTGCAAAGTTTTGTTATTTTCCAAAAGATTTTGTTCAAATAAAGTGTGTTGTAGAGATGTCAATCCCGAAAGTTTTCTCAATTCCAGGATCTAAGCCCGTAATAAGATGTATCGGAGATGAATCGGAAAGCATTCAAATGATTTTATCACAACTTGTAACATATCAACCAAAAAGAAGACCCAAATCAGCCCAAACAAATGTGTTGCAAACATGCATTTCAAAATAAATACCCCAAAAATATTGTCATTAATTTAACATATCATAACTGAAGAACCGCGGAATAGATTTTTATGATTTTTGATACTATTATTTTTTACTTTTTCCGCTACGAATAACAAAATATTCATTTGAACATCGGAAAAACTCACAAAAAAAAAAATGAAACAAATGCATTCAACACAACGTCTATCAAATAATGAGGTGGTATGAAATTTGCCAGGTCAGCTAGTTTTTTTCCAAGTTTCGTCTGATTGCCATGTCACATAACAAAAATATAAGCAAAAACGAAATAAAATACTATTTCTGGACGACCTGTGTCATAGACAACAAGTATTTGTGGACGCATGTCCATTGGAACTTTTTGTCACAAAATTAGTCCCCCTCTGAAGTTTTTGCAACCTCTGTATGTACTGCCATGTAAGGGTTTTCACGGATAAATGGACCCCCCCCATTAACTTTTCAATCTGATGTTTGAGAAAAAAATGTTTTAAATAAAAGCTTGATTGTTGAAAATGAATTTTGTGAAAACAAGGTTTTCACATATACAGGGTGTTTCAGAACTTCTAGGCGTAGTCCAACTTTCTTATTTGAAATCGCAACCCTATTTTTTTTGCATTTTCTGGAAAATTCTAAACATTTTTCATATAGCATACCCTATACCCAAATTCAACCAATAAGAAGATATGAACATCTGAAATTTGCTTATTTTTTGAGCATGTTTTGAAATACTATCTGAAAACCTTGGGAACGAGGTAGTTGTTAATGGATGTCAACTTATCAAAAAAGATTTGAACAACTTACATGATGACCCAATTTTATCCGACAATATTTAAAATTTAGATTCTACTAATTAGAATGAACAATCTTTATTCTATGGGCATTTATTCTGAAAGACAACGAAATAGCCCCTCGAAGCATGGCAAAATCCACTCAAACAATAGGAGTAAAATTCATTTTTAAAAACGCTTCTCAAAAGAAACTGAATATTTTAAAGGTTTTTATGAAATAAAAATTGTTCATTTTGATTACATAGTAGAATCCGAGGTAGAAACTTAATTTGAAATATTGCAGGATAAAACTGGGTTACCCTGTATGTATAATGAGAATATTTCAACTTTTTTCTCTTCGCACTATAACATGTTCAAATCTGTCTTGACAAGTTGGCATCTATGAACAACTACTTCGTTTCCAAGGTTTCGAAATAATACCAAACATTTTAGAGCATGCTTGAAAAAAAAGCAAGTTTCTGACGTTAATATCTTCTTATTGGTTGAATTTGGGTATAGGGTATGCCTTATGAAAAATGCTCATAATTTTCCAGAAAATGCAAAAATTAAGCAAAAAAGTAGGGTTGTGATTTGAAATAAGAAAGTTGGAACGCGCCCAGAAGTTCTGGAACACCCTGTATATGTGAAGACCTTGTTTTTTCGAAATTCATTTTGAACCATTTAACTTTCATCTTGAACATTTTTTTCCAGATCATCAAATTAAAAAGTTAATGGGGGGGGTCAATTTATCTGTGAACACCCTGTACATACAAAGCCGCCCACAGACACACATACATCTATTGAGATATGTCCGTGCGATTTGTACGCATGTACAAAAATTCAATTAAAAAATCCAACTTCGACATATATTTTTAGCGGATATTGTCTACACACTGACGCGTGGACTTGTACGCGCGTACATATCTCACGGGATGTACGTGTGTAGGCGGCTCAAGGCTCGTCTGCACTTGGGGACTAAGACTTTGGGTTCTTTTACAATTCCATTGCCCTCTACTAACCAACTATACTATATGTACTATAGTAGTTGTTAAATTAGCCCAAACTGCAGCCTTGGGGAATTCTTGGCTGACCTCGATAATTCCTTGCTATAGTTCTTCAACTCGCAAATAAGAAGAGCACTCCCTTATTTTGTGCATGTGGGAAAACAGTCTGCCGTACTGGTGAAATGAGGATATCCCGTAAGAAATGCTATCGACAAAAAAGAAAATGAGAGCATTCCAAAGAGCCAAAGAACGTTACGCAAGAGAGAAAAGAAGACTGACCTCACAGGAACAGAAAAGAAAACTAATAAGATCAATTGATCAAATACGAGAACAAGCCATGCTAAATGAAGATGTAATGAGTTGGACATCTTCGGAGAAGACAGGATTGTGAAGAACAGGCTCGTCATAGATAATCCTGGAACCACTCTATTCATTTTTCAGCAAAGAGAAACATTTGGTGAGCTCCTTATTACCAAAGTCACCACGAACGTTGAAGATATGGACATCATCTCGAGATCTGCAAAAAGTTGCGACACAATAGCCTAGTTTACACCGACAACTTGGTCCGCGGACCAAGTACTAAATTTGAACTATATCAGGACCAAATATTTGGTTCTAATGGTGTAAACAGTTGCGGACTAAGCTGGTCCACTCTTGGTTCGGTATTCACCAGCAGGTGTACCGAACAAAAATTGGTTCGATCTGGATCAAAATTTTGAGGCTATGTTGATTGTTATTATTGTGAATTGTGTTAGTTCTGAGTTTCTAAGGCAATCTGAGCGTACCAACTTATGACTTTTTTTGTCACGAATTGTGTTGATAAATAATTTCGACTTGTTTTTGACATTTGACGAATTGCGCGCGTACTCATTTAGTTCACGCGTTGCAAGACGGTGTAAACGAGCGAAAAGCAAGCATTGGTCCTAACGTACTATCCTCACCCAATTGGTCCTATCGGACCGACCTAAACGAGTTTCAGTGTAAACTAGGCTAATAACCACGGAAGAACTAATCAATTCCAGCAGCAGATCTAAATATTGAAAGGCGCCAAGCACAGATGGAATCCCATCCTTCGGTATCAAACATCTTATAGCTGAAAACACCGAGTTCTTTCTATTGTTCGCTTTCTATAAATCAAATCAAATAATACTTCATCACCATGAAAATTGTTACATTTTATCGGTAAAGCAGAAAGGTATAAACCATCAGCATGATAAAAATACTAATGGATTAAAACTTTTAAAACTGAGTACAAGAGAACGTGTTCCAGGGTAGGTTGAAAATAGCGGAACTATTCTTTTTAGAGAAATCAAGGAAGTGCACTGAAGATGTTACAAAACACAGGATAATCTGTTTGATAGATACCATTGCTTAGACATATGAGAACAGAGAAAACCAATATGGTGAAGAAGGAGGTGACAACGATCCACGAGTTGAAACAAATCACCGACAAAGCTAAAGGGGGCAAGAAGGAACATTCTCTACGATGACACATTCATTATTTGTTAACAATGCATAATGTTTTACTACCGTTATGTTATGTTAACTTTAGCCAGAGGCTTTGTCAATAAGATTATGTTCTTCCGACAATGAAGCATATCTGAGTTTGAGTTTAGGTTTGACTTAATGGACATTGAAGTAGAGACTACAGTAAAATGCAACTGGGACCTTGCACCTCGCCCGTGATTGGTCAGATTGGTTGACATAGAATATGTTGCCATGGTGATCGCCGAAGTAACAATGTAGTAAATTTGTGTCTGATGTTTGAGTTAGTTTGGCTTAGTTTGGGTTAGGTAAAAAAAAGGATATCTTTTTCCAGGATTAGGAAAGCTTTCGGGATCGACATTCCCACAAAATAGCAAACTCATGCAAACATAACCTCACCTAGTAATTTTTTCCAATTCCTTGATAAAGTCCTGAATAGAACCTGAATAACTAATTTGAACAAGATCTTGGGAAAATTACGAACAAAATGGAAAATAATGAAACAGTGCAAACATAACCTCACAAAGTCATTTTTTTGAAAATGTCTTGATCAAATTCCAAATAGAACCTACATATTATCTAATTTCAACAATAATCTTTTGAGATATAACAAAACTATGCAAACATAACCTTATACTGATACATTTTTTTAAAATTTCTTGATCAAAACCCAAATAGAACATAATTTGAACAAAATCCTTTCGAAAATAACAAAAACACGCAAACATAACCTCAAAAATGTTTTTTTTTTAATTTCTTGATCAAATACCAAAATGAGCCTACATACCTAACTTGAACAAAATCCTTCGCGAAAAATAACAAAACTATGCAAACATATCTTCACTAAGTACTTTCTCGTTTTTTTTTTCATCGAATCGCAAAAATTGAACCTGTATAATATTATTATCTAATTTGAACAAAATCATCCGGAACATAACAAAAGCTATGGAAACATAACCCCACTAATGCATTTTTTTCAAATTTCTTGAACAAATCTCAAATTGAACCTACATATCTTATTTGAACAAAATCCTTTGGAAAATAGCAAATCTATAGAAACATATAATCATGTACTTTGTCATTTTTGGGAATAAAAGGAGTCAGGAAAACAGGAGCTCACAAAGTTGAATACACATAGTATAAAAATACTTCCGATCTATCTGATTGCTGCTGAACAGCGTAGAAGGGCCACCAACAAAATTTTTACGAGTCGTTTAAAGTCAGAATTCCGACTTCGAAGTCGGAATTTCATAAAAATTCTCTTGGTGGCCCTTCCACGCTTTCGTACAAACTATAGTGTTGAGACAAAAATGTTGTAGGTGTCATCAAATGACTCTCTACTGCTACCAGAAAAACATTTGCAGATCGCGTTCCGAAAATTCAAAGCAAACTCACGTTTTTTCAAATGGATATATCATTACATATTCAGAAAGACCCAATTTTTTTGATCTCAAACATTAAATGATTGATGCCTTTCGCATGGGTCGATTGAGAGATATTCAAGTCTGAAATGTCATGGTAGAAGGGGAATTATTATTTTTTCAACTTTTATTTTGCTGAGACAAAAGTGAAAAAGAAAAGACCTGCATTCAAATCTATTCAAACACCAACCCCAAAAAAAAGCGCCAAGAAAAGGTCACGGCAGGGGGATGCTGAAGTAACACCCAGTACATCAACTGGGGAAACTTACAGCGAAACCCTAGCCGGGCTTAGAATGGCCATCACTTCCAAAAAATATCCGGATGAAACCTTCACTGAGGAGCAGTGTAGAGGCCTACAACAGTCTCTACTCCGGGAAGTGTTCAAATGCGAACCCGGAACTGGTCCTCAGTTCAAGAACAGCAGCTCCAGAGGTGGGGTGATTTATATCACTTGCGCCAATGAAGCTGCCAAGACTTGGCTGCTGCGGGTGGTTCCAGGCTTCAGCCCCTACGAGAAAACCAGTCTTCGGATTGGCCTGGCACACAGAGTGGTGCCAGTCATGAGGGCTGCTGTCTGGATACCGACAAAATCCGCGGGAATCAAGAAACCGGCACAAGCTCTCCAGTTCCTCAAAACCCAGAACATGGGGCTGAAGACCGAGGACTGGAGAATAATCAGCCACAAGACGGACAATGAGGGCATGACACTCATTGTCGGTCTTGACAGCAGATCTCTGAAGAAGCTGCAAAACCGGAATCTCCGGGCCTACTTTGGGTTAATGCAGCTAACCTTCAGACTTCTCAAGAAGGAGGCTCCCGATGCTGAGGGTAATACAAATAAACCTTCAGCACAGTAAGGGAGCATCTGCTGTTCTTTGCCAACAGCTGGCAAAGAGAAACATAGACCTGGCCATCATCCAAGAACCCTGGATTACGAAGGGAAAAATAGCCGGTCTAGGAAACACTGGAGGTAAGATCTTTTTCAAGAAGCAATCAACAGGTAACGTGAGAGCTTGCATATACGTGAGAAACGGAGTGCAGGCTCTCAATATTAAAGAACTAAATTCCAGGGATCAAGTAGCCGTCCAACTGAGCTACAAAGAGGAAGGAACCCAGAAGGACATCATAATAGCCTCGGTTTACCTTCCCTACGATGCACCCAGACCCCCACCATCGGAAGACCTGGAGAAACTAGTGAATCACTGTGGGCAGAGAAACCTACAGTGTATAATAGGTATGGACGCCAACTCGCATCACACCATCTGGAGGAGCAGCGACATCAACAAAAGAGGTGAGTCTTTATTGGATTTTATTATAACCCATGATTTGGAGATTGTAAACAAGGGCAACAAGCCTACTTTTGCAAACCGCATACGGTCGGAAGTTATTGATGTCACTCTGTCCACCTCCCGTATCAATCCCGATATCCAGCGGTGGCGCGTATCCGATGAACCATCCCTGTTGGACTATAGGTATATACTGATGGAAATCAATTGTATTGACAAGCCGTCAGAAATGTACCGCAACCCACGCAAAACAAACTGGACTGAATACCGGGAGGAGCTGGAGGCGGGGTTGAGCGGGACCAAGGAACGTATGCGTAACAGATTTGATGTTGAGGTGGTAGCGGAACAACTACAAAACGCCATAATTCACTCATACCATCAAAGCTGTTCGCTAATCCGGCGTTCCTCATGCAAGGACACAACCTGGTGGAACGAGAAACTTGACAAGATGAAGGGGGAAACACGTAGACTCTTCAATGTGGCCAAGAAAAGCGGTGAATGGGATGAATACCACCATACTCTGACGAAATACAACAAAGAAGTGAGGGAAGCTAAGAGGAACTCCTGGAGGAAGTTTTGCACTGAGGTCGAAAAAACTTCGGAAGGCGCACGCCTCCAGTGAATCCTGGCTAAAGATCCCCTTCCACCAATGGGAACACTAAAGAAACCAAATGGGGAAACCTCAGGGCACACTTTCCAGACTCGACCATAATCAACTCGCAACAGGGAACCAACTCCCTATCTCCTGAGATCCTCCGGATGAGAGGATCAAGAGATGATTGGGTCATAGCCCGACAGATTGTGACACCAAATAGAATCGAATGGGCCATAAACTCATTCGAACCATACAAAGCACCTGGATGCGATGGGATAATACTGGCACTCCCGCAGCAGGGCGAAGCCCAACTCATATCGATGCTTTGCCAACTATTCAGAGCAAGCCTGGCAACGGGACACATACCCATGATATGGAAACTCTCACGAGTGGTCTTTATACCAAAACCCGGGAAAGATAGCTCTCAGCCCAAGGCATTCAGACCAATAAATCATTCGTCGTTTCTACTCAAAACGATGGAGAAAGTGATTGAAAGGCACATTAGGGAGACCTCCCTAATAGAGAGGCCACTACACAAAAACCAAAACGCCTATCAACCTGGTGAATCATGTGAAACTGCTCTGCATGAACTTGTTCATAAAAAAGAGCAACCACTGAACAACCAAGGAGTTGCCCTAGCTGCATTCCTTGATATAGAAGGAGCATTTGATCACTCCTCCTTCGATTCAATGACCACCGCAATCAATCGGCGTGGAATTAAAGACACAGTTTGTAGGTGGATAAGAAACATGCTGAAAGGTAGGAGAATTCAAGCAACTATGCTTGACAAAACTGTAACTACAGAGGCAGCTAAGGGCTGCCCCCAGGGTGGAGTCTTGTCCCCTCTCCTCTGGAACCTAGTCGCGGATGAACTACTGGTAGAGTTAAACAGCAAAGGTTTCTACGCCCAAGGCTATGCCGATGACGTAGCAATACTTATCACTGGCAAACACACCAAGACAATATCAGAACTGATGCGGACAGCTCTGACAATCGTAGAAGATTGGTGCAGGAAGGTGAACCTGAAGGTCAATCCTGAGAAAACCTCCCTGGTCAGCTTTACGAGAAAGCGCATGGTAGACTGGCTCTACTGTACCGTGGTAAGACCCACCCTTGCTTATAGCTCTGTTGTCTGGTGGCCGAAAATCGAGCAGCGACAAGCAGCCACGGAACTTGCAAAAGTTCAGAGGCTACCATGTCTCTGTGTAACGGGAGCCATGAAAACTACTCCAACACTTGCCATGGAGGCCATGCTTAACCTACCTCCTTTAGATATCTATATCAAAATGGAAGCAAGAATGGGAGCATATAGACTTAGCAAAACCGGGAATTGGAGCCACTCAAACTCCCAAGGACACACTAAGATAACCAGCACAGTCACGAACCACTTGGTAACAATGAGGAGTGATATCATGTTGAAAAATATCAACTTTAGCACTTCTCCCAAGACCAAGCTAATATGGGAAGAGGAAACGATGAAACAACTCCGGATGGCTAATGGGGCAATATGGTACACAGACGGCTCCAAAACAAGCCGGGGAACTGGTGCCGGAATCGTAGGTGGAAATCCAAAGTGGGAAACATGTGAACCACTCGGGATGTACGCTACAGTTTTCCAGGCAGAAGTACATGCAATAAACGTATGCGTGCAAGAGAATCTCAGGAGAGGCTACAGAGAAAGGAAAATCCTCATCCTTAGTGACAGCCAAGCTGCAATCAAAACCATCTCCTGTCGGGAAACCAAATCCAAACAAGTCATGGACTATCAGCAAAACCTTGTCACACTGGGAGTATCTAACGATGTCACTCTTGGATGGATACCAGGACACACAGGGATAGCTGGAAACGAGCGGGCGGATCTACTAGCACGCAAAGCTGCAAACACACCACTTCTGGGTCCAGAACCTGCTATTGGTATTGCAAAATCCTCTGTGAGAGGTTGGCTGAACTGTTGGTGCAAAAAACAACAGAAAGCTAGATGGTGCCAATCATCAGGTCTGAAACACAGTAAATTAATGATGGCAGACGAGATCGAATCATCATTTACTGGAAGCCTACTGAAACTCAGCAGGAATCAGCTTAGGAAAGTAACAGGTATATTAACTGGACACTGCACTCTAAGGAAACACATGCATATCATGGGTCTTTTCAACGAGGATGTATGTAGCATATGTAGGCTGTGCAACGAGGAGGAGGAAACAGCCTCCCACATTGTATTCGAATGTGAAGCGCTGGCGTACTGGAGAAGAGATAATGGGTAATTCACAACTACTTCTCAAAAGACGGACAGGGAAACAGTAGAACGAGTCATAAACCGGGCAATGGAGCTCTTCGACTGAGAGACAGGCACAGAGAAGATACAATAAGCCCAACTAGAGGCTGCGGTGTCGGGGCCAACAGCTCGAAACTCGTAGCGCCTGTACTTCAGTAATCAGTAATCAGTACATAGAGTAAAAAAAGTACTTCCACCTCTCATTTCTGCATTTGCTTCTCACTTTGCCATGTCCATTTCCGATATGATGAAAACACTTTCAAGTTATTATGACGCTGATATTTTTAACGAACGATATTTATATTTGAATGAGTAATGCTATCGCATTTTTACCCCTTACAATAAATGTTTATGAGTAATCCGTGACGAATATGCTGCGGGTCGTCGCGAAATCATGACTAGAAACGGATCCAAGTACCGATTCGATTTAACAGACAAGGATTATCCTTAATATTTTTTATTAAAATATATCAAAGTAGAAATTGGTTTACCTTAATTTGTTGATTTGTCAATCTTTGTTGCAATACTCAGATTCAATAATCGCATTGTAAGACAATCTTATCCACATAATTGCTACCACTGCCTTCAAGAATGATAATTGTTTGAATCTATTTCAAACATTAAATAGGAACAACGCCACTGTTACGAATTAATAATTATTGTCGATCGTAGTTTCAATACTTCCAAGAAGCAGTGTCATTCGTTGCGGCCTGTTCCGTAGTAAAATAGTAAAATACATATTATGCGAGTGACGAATTAGCAGTCTGTCGTTATGGTTTGCTGTATTATCGCTCACGGCTCAAGATACCTGGTCACGTCGTCGTCTTCAATTATTGGAGAAGAGGACGATGTGTAATTACATTTGCTTCAATATTTGGAAAGATTAGCACGTGTTGCTTTATTCTTCTTTGAACCTTGAAACAAAATCATTTTTAATTGACTTCGTTGATATCCAGTTTCTAAATCCCAGATATTGTCGCGATCTCTTAGAAACGTAGATGGTTCACCAAATCAATTTCTAGTATATATTTTTTTCAAAATCTGATATTTTGGAAAATTAGAATAGGTTTTGAATTTATTTGACGAGACGGTCGGAGTATGCATACCTCGAAATAACCAAATTGTAATAGTTATTATACAGTTATAGTTCTTGTCTTCTCCCTCCTTACTTTTGAACTGTTAAATATTATATTGAAGCGAAATTTGGACACACCATATGTAAGGACGTTCTTAATTTTTTGACAAAGTAGTGACAGGTGAAAATGTCAAGATAACAGCTGGACGCCACTTGAAAGAAAAAAATCAAATGGAAAGGGGGGTCGAGTGATACCTCATTTTGGTGGTCTTCTCATCCTTAGCACACCCTGAAAGTTTGAAGTCGCGGTCTCTTTCTAATTTTTCAATATCAAGGCAGTATTTTTTTCAAAATGGCTCCCAATTGCCGTTTTGACATCCTCAGCTGTCAGCTGTCACCACTGTGCTGAGAAATGCAGAACGTGCTCATACATCACAACATCAATTCTTTGATGTCCATTTTCAAACTTTAAACCGAATACCAGAATAAAATTTGGATCTCCTGTATATGAGTGAAATTCTTGATTATTATTTAGCTCTATTAATCAAAGCTTGTGAAGCCTCTATTTTGCTATCAACAGGTTGGGAAAGGACATGACTTTGTTTAGTTGGTTCAATCAAATTTTATCAACTAGAGAAAGTCCTTGATATCCTGTTGATCGCATAAAGGCTTAACAGCTTCAAAAATATGTGGCCGGTAGGATTCTACCGAACATCATAAATTCGACTTCTGACCGGATTTTATATGAAAATACTCTTAAAAACAGGGTGTTTATTGATTGAATGCCCGATACTTAAGGGTGATAATCCTTGAACGATCTTAAGACAAAAGGTTTAAATGAACATAGGTCCGCAAGAGCTTAGTTTTCAAGATACAGGTTGTTGAAATATTGAAAAATAAATGATTTTTTTATAATTACTTTGATACTATTCCAGATATCTTTATAAAATTTGGTACACGTCTTCTAGACTTCAATATGCATTTTGTGATGTACAAACAATTTCATTATTTTTACCAGTGGCGTCCGTACGGGCTTTGCACTTAATATTTTTGGAGAAAAAACCTTGTACGCCACTGCTTTCTTCCAAAATAAAAATCTTTTTTAAAATCTCTATTTATTTCTGAGCCAATTTGTTCTCTTGATTTTTTTCCATCCGGCGCATGATTTTCGCTTAAAAAAATAAAATCTACTTAATTGCATTGACACCCTGCTGTGTCATCCAATATTTTTAAATCAGTCGCGCCCTCTCTAACATTCCCATGCATTTTGATGCATAGAAGACGTGTACCAAATTTCAAAAAGATATCTGGAATATTATCAACGTGATGATAAAAAAGATTTTTTTTTTTTAAATTTCAACACCCTGTATCTTGAAATCTATGCTCTTGCGGACCTATGTCCATATGAACTTTTTGTCTTAAAATTATCCAATGATTATCATCCTTGAGTATCGGCATTCAATTAATAAACACCCTGTATGTGCGACGTTCCAACCATCACGTCTTGCTCAAACATCTTGGCTCTTGTCCCTCCTGTCACAAGTTCGAACCACTGTTCAGTTGCGAGTTATACAGTGTGGCTCAAAAAAGAGGGACTCTCAACTTTTAAACCGTTCGATATTTGCGAACGAAATTAGGACACGCCATTTTTCAGGACGTTCTGCATTTTTGTCATAGTTGTGACAGCTGAAAATGTCAAAATGACAGGTGAGCGCCATTTTGAATAAAAAAATCAAATGGAAAGGTAGGTCGAGTGATACCTTATTTTGAATGCACTAAGACTTTGGTTACAACTGCCGAATTTCAAGCCTCTGCTATCATTCCTATTGATATGACCGCCTGTCCATTTTTTTTCCTTCATGTTACTAAATTAATACTCACCCGCAAGAGTTGACTTTTTCAAACTAAGAGGATATGATGAGATACAGAAGATCTCTAGAATGAGCTATTACTCAATCTTTTTGACAAGGTTGCATTTCACAAAAAAAAAATGTGGTGAATATAATGATTTTTTGATAATATTCTAATAGTTTGAGTTCACTTACATAAGAATCGTTCAAGGATATTATCAAAGAATCACAACACAAAGCTTTACCAAGAAAATCACCTTGCACAGAATTATAGTCCAGTCAAAGCGTAAGATAATTCGACTAAATTTTGTTATGAAAAGTATTGGTTGATTTTTAGCTCATTTTCAATTGAAACTATTGTGATGTCATCTGTTCCTGACTTGTGCAAAATTACGAATATATCCAGGCATTTGAAGTAAGTGTAAAAATCGAGTTGCCAATGTCTTTTGGTATGTAGCTCTCTATGTCATTCTTACTACGCTATATAATATTTTCTCTCTTGTAGTGGAATCTCAAAACGTTTCCTTCACGTTTCTTTTTTTCGAATTCACTTCCCATCGTCGACAAAGAAGTTTCACTTTAAAAAAGATTCCATGTGAAATGGTATCTATCAAAAAGAAAGAGAACACCGTGAATAAAAGAAAAAATATTATAGATATCCAGTTTCCCAGTCCGCAGAGCTGCGTCAAAATGACGTCATGATCTGGTGACTTTTCTCCAGAGATGAAGTGACTATATCACGTCAATATGACGTGCAAATGACCTCCTAATGTCACAGACCGATGACGTGACTTATCTGACGAGAAATTCATGTTATTTTAATGACAAGTTGACCTGTTATGACGAGAGATTCACGTCATTTGAATGGCAGGTCGGCTGGGACCATTTTTTCGCCTCAGAGCAACACCAGGACATCCATAAAAATAGTGATTTTTGGATATCTGCATTATTGGGGTCACAAACAATGCCTATATTCAAGGCAACATCAAGAAATATCCAATAAAAATCCAAAAAGTGAATGAAACACATATACATACTTGTGTAACATTGATTAAAGGCATTCGTTGTGACCCGAATAATGCAGATACATATCCGAAAATCACAAATTTTCAGATGTCCTAGTGTTGCTCTGAGGCGAAGATCTGATAGCCAGATGCTACAAAGTTGTATGTCGGTTGAACTGTATCTGTAGAGTTATAAATACAATACAGTACAATACAAATTACTGCGAGGCTGCCGGTCTAGAGCCTGTTCAACTTCACTTTGAGTAACACAAAAGAGATTTGATCTGTACCGTACCTGTAACCAAAAATGATATTTATATCATCTAGGTATAATTATCAATTCAAGCTTCTTTACCCATCTAAGTTTTTTAATAAGAAAACCTTCAAAGCTTATATGACGTAATAACCTACCACGTGACATGAAAAGGAGAACACTCAATTGTCTTTTATAAGATTCAATGTAAATATGCTCTGATTCAAAGTTTTATATCTCCCTAAAAAAAATCAAAAAAATGTTCAGAAATAATCAAGCTACAATAATTTAGCATGAAAAAATTCTCCACAGAATGTTTCAAAATTTTGGAATCAAACTGATGGTAATTCGATATGTATTGGGTGAAATGTCCTGGAACTATGAAACATTCTGTGGAGCATGAGTATAAAAATAGAATATTGAATTATTTAATGCCAAATTATTGTAGTTTGATCCATTCTGAACATTTCAATTTTTTGAGATTATGAAGAAGTTGAAGTGATGTTGACATGATTAAGTGCAATTTTGATTTTTTAGTTGACATATTATCTTCTTTTTCAAGAGAGATAATACAAAACTTTGTATCAAAGCATGTTAACATTGAATCTTATGTAAGATAATTGAGCACTCTTTTTTATGACACGTAGTATATTCAAAATCAACCCCTTTCCAAGCTATCCAAGCTCTTCTAACGTAGGTTTCGGTAGGTAGGTGGGTAGATATACAAAAACAGCTTCTAGAAATCAACTTAATAATACTACTCAATATGTTATTTTTGAAATCACGACGAAGATATCTTTTGCTTTAGACAAAAATATCCGGGCATTCCAAAATTTGACACTGACTTTACTTCACAATAAAAAAATAGACCAAAAGAGACTAAAGAGAGATTTGAAATGGAAATAGCAAACTGCTGAGCATCGAATGAAATAGACTTAAATAATTCTTTTTTTTTATTTAAATGTGGCTGTTGCATTTTACCCATTTTGACAAACAATGTGATCCATCTGTCAAGGGTGGCAAGCCTAATTGCCCGCCATATCCTGACCAACTCAGAAAACACCGACAAGAAAGCCTTTCATCTTAACAAATACTTGCAGCAATCATGACCAAAATCATTGTAGGTACTTACACACGCCAAAATTAAAAAGAAGACCTCGAAAAACCCAAAAGAAAACCACATAACAAATCCACTGAGCCGAGATGGCGTCAACTTTGCCGAACATATTCTACCAAATTGCCGATATGATCTCAGTCGTCTTATCCGGTGTATGAAATGCGCATGCGCAGGGTGCGGCAGCCAGCCAATGGAAATTCAACAAACATTGTATGGAACAGCGCCGATTTCGAAATACATGTATAGAGTTAAGATTTTGATCAGTTTTCCAACACATCAGAAAATGACATGTGCATTTTGAATTGTATTCACGCAAAATATCACAATAAAAATAATAAATAAACATCACCAGCAATGGTTGACAATATGACGAGATAAAGATGACGTCAATAATTTGTCAGTTGAGTCACGTGAAATTGTCGCCAGTAATTGGTCGAATGACGTCTATCGACCAGAAGTCATCAAATTATGACGTCATTTTGACGAGTTTCTGCGGACTGGAGTGTCTAGCTAAGTTCTGCACCATATTATGTAAAACATTTTTATCCAAAATTTTGTGAAAAAAAAAAAATCTCTATAGAAAGTTATACCAGATATTGATTTTTCTCGGTCGTATAAGAGGTTTCTCAAAAAAACATGATTCTTGCTCAGGAGTAAAGTACCTTTATTCGTGTTTCTTGAATGAGCGAATTAGTCAAAAAACGATCTCCGAGCTTGAAAACATCGTGAAAAAAATCAAATCCTGATTTCCATCGTGGAAAAATGAAATTGGATATTTGAACGTGGTTTTCAATATTAATCAAATTTCCGCAATAACAACTTTCGATTCAATAACTATTCAGCAAAATTCATAGTTTTTTGGAAAACCTCGTAAACGACTGAGAATAAATGATACCTGATGATTGCCTTTCAGGTTTCAGACCATGCAGGACTTTTTATAAAAATAAATAACTTTTTTCCGTCAATATCTATTAAAAAAGTTTTCCACATTGTATTTGACATTGAAAATCTCAGTAATTCCTGTTTCAATCTAATTGAAAGCAAAAACAACATGCATGTGAATATTGTTGGGTACAGATAGCGGTGCGATTATAATTATTGTCAGTATGGTATGATATTTTGCGACCACCTCAGCCCACGTATACTTACCTGTATTTTGCTGATTTGTTTTTCATGTTTGTTTTTTTTTTGTGAAAAGAGAGGCCCCTGAGGATGCAAATATGATGACTTTGCGAAACGTTTGCCATTCAAAAAAGAAGTTCTATTTATTCTCGATCCCAACACCCGCTCATGAACCAGTCTACTTCATAACTATACTGAATATCTTTTTTTTTTTATGTGAAGATAGTCGACTATGAGGTTGATTTGAAACATTTGGAATCTTCTTCAAAATCATAAATTTTTGTTTGAATCAACCCACTCCACGTGGAAAAACCTTCTTATTATCCAGAAGAACATCATCACCTACTATATCATTCTCTTGGAAAAATTAACTCCCCATTTTTTGTACGTTTGTGCTTGATCTCCTTTCTACACTCAATTATCACGTTTTCTGATGGTTCGCTGTTTTCTCGTAAATTTTATCAATCAACGAGGTGCCATTTCATAAACATTAATCCAGTTTGTCATTGTATCGATATCTTTATCAACCAAGAAGAATTATTGATACACGTATGCTGTTCGAACATTATGAATTTTTTTTGTATTTTTGTTCGCCTTTTGACTACAGTTCAGTTCAATATGGAAAATGGAAGAAACTTTTAAAGTGATGAATTACATTGTTGAGAGAAACCTTGACAACAGGGAGTTTCATACTATTACTTTTTTATTTTGGGTCTATCACAGTAGTTCTTGAGAAGACATCATTCTCCTTCTCCGATAGGTTACTTAATCATTCCACGCGTGAATCAAAGACAAGGTTTTCTTTAAAACAATCCTCAAAAGATTGCTCTTCGGCCACATGATAACTACTTGTAGGCAGCTCTAGAAAAATACGTGACATTACTGAAAAAATTAGCGGCTTTGAAAAAAGATCAGACATCTATGGATAATTTTTTTGTAGATATTAAAGCGTGTACAATTTTTAAGGCACAATCTTGGTTCAATATTCCGTACAGTTCATATCGCAATTTGGAATTCATTTTTTCATAAAACAAATAAAAAAATTGTATCGAAGACCAAAATTTTTCCTGAACCAAATTCGACGAATCATACGAAAAGGTCCGATAAACACGTGTTCTAAATAATCGTATTATCAGAACACCCTGTGTTAAAGATCTAGATACTACTCAGGACACATGTTGTGACCTTTTCTACTTAAATTTGGTTCAGAAATGCGTCCTTGGAATTACGGCCTATCATTAAGTAATACCCTGTATACATAAATAAATCATAATATTTTGACATCCTCGCACAAATGACTTTGAAATTCTCAACCATCACTTGTGACTCACCCTGTTTATACAGTGAAAAACAAAATTGATTTTTCAATAAGGTTCTGTGAAGTTGATGGTTTTGTTGATATCCATTGATGGAGGATCCTGAGAGATTGAGATTCTCAATCGATATCCTGAAAGTTGAAAAAACTTCTCCAAATAGACCTAAACAACTTTACCTAGAAGATCTCATGAAGTGATTTTGAAATATAACATCATGATATTATGTTATATCAACTAACGTAAACGCTAGAACTTTGAATTCATGATTGCTCTGCTAAAAGCTCCGATTCTAGTCAGTTACTAGAGAGAATTCAGGACAGGCTAAATCCCTAAGTTGGGTTCACGGACGTTGTCAATGAATCTTAGTCACTCCTTATTCGAGTGGGTCGAGGGAAGTTTTCATTAACACATAGCTTCATCCAGTGGCGTGGTCTTTCAAGAGTGAATGAGTTCAAATTGGTGTTTTAGTACTCATAAATGGAAAACGTGTCTGTACCTATCTCACCCTAGATCAGGTTATTTTACGTCTCTCCATATTCAGTGCACGTGCTAGTTTTTGCCATCTAATCAATGTCTGTGACTATGTTATCTCCAATAATAGTTCAACTACTGACAGAAAAATTCACCGATATAACAATTATCGCTACATGATTTTAACTGATGAGGTCGTCCTGGCTATCCATTGAAAAGTTGAAATACGCGTGTTTGGTATGATATGTATGACTTGATAACGAACGCCCATGTAGAGTCAAAGCGAGAGATGTAAAGCAAAGCAAAACGCTTTGCAACACAAGTGAAATAGATCTTTTTGAAATAAAAACTACATCACTCTCAGAGCTCATAGGGTTTTAATTAATAAATAGCGCCAAAACGAGATACCATTTTCCTTTGACTTAGGCCCTTGGAGGCGAACATTTGGCGTATTAGGTCAGTAATTTGCTAATGTTGTCTATTCTATGTGAAATTGAACTGAGCATGGGTGTTGGTTCTGTATTTCCCAGTATATCCAGTCAGCCTTAAAATCGTAAGGTGCGCCCCACTAAGTGGTTTCTCTATCAAACAAATTTAGTTGAGAAGCCACGATTGTTTGAAGTATCGAGTTGAATATTGTTTATAAAGAAGCAACTTCAATAATTTTATGATAAAAAAAATAACGGCTTCATACAGGGCAGATGTTGAGTTTAAATCGTGAATTTGAATCGTGTGATTATCTTTCTTATGATAATCTCACGTTATCGATTACGTGGATTTATCAGCCCCTTTGCGGAGAAGCTTTTGAAGCAATTCTTCTTATATGTGATTGTAGGTCGGTTTTGTGGCACAAAGATAACACTTATCTTTATGTTACGTTTTCTATTACAATTATTGTAGAAACATGTTTAGAAAGCCTGAAATGTGGATACGAATTTTAACAATCATTTGAAAGAAGTTATTGCCCAATTCACAGGTTTCGCGCTATATGTGATCAAGTTTCATTGATGTTAAAGGAGGGACGTTACCATGGTGAATCGACAGTTGATATGTGTTCATGGTTTTGTAAATGCTGTTGATCAAATAAGATTCAATAAAATAATATCTCATTCTGCATTGGACCGTTATGATATGGCAGGCATGCCAGAGGTTGACCGATTTTGGAAGCACTCCATTTATCTGGAACCGGCATGAGATTCTACTTTATCTGTATTGATGAATGAAGACCTCAACCTTGCGCCATTATCTGTGGAGATAGGTGCCACATTGAAGATTCTCTTGATCAGGGTTAGTTGAAGAGAAGGGATTTTTGAATATTCGGGATAAAGTATAATAACAGTGATTTAGATTTCTTATTTTTTAACTACACGTTACTTTCTGGTGTACTCCAGAAAGTAGTGACTATTTCGTGAAAAAAAAGAGATCATTTATTTGTTTTCAAAACTTCATAGTTGGTCATGAGAAAGCAACTGATTTCCACCAAGACACCATTTTCTTCATAGCACATATCATTTCTTTTGCGAATTTTGAAAATAAATTCGGTATTTGCTGAAAAGTGATTTCACCACAGAAGCTGATTAGGTGAAATTTGTTATAGGCCCGTTTTGAGGCACGCTGTATCCAGTGGCGTCCATAGATTTAAGAAAACACGCTAATGTGCTTCATCATAGATTCGTACCCGGGAACTGGCAAAGGGACCTCAACAAAACTCTGTTCATGCATGTTATCAAAAAATTGATTGTGCATTTAAAAACTTGAATCCATTTCTTGGTTTACGGGTCCTGGCGATTTTTTCCAAAAAACTGTTTAGTGTGCCCCTTATTCCCCTTCAAAAAAGGGTTAGTTTTAGTTGATTTTCTGCGCAATTTTTGATAAAAATGGCTTGCATTATTCAAAAGAGGGGCACAAATTATGTACTTCCTGAGAACACAACAATAATTGAAAAAATGATGGTCTAGATATAGAATCTTGAAACTACCCATTTCTTGATAAATCATGAAAAATGGGTCATTTTTGCCAAGTTTAAGATTTTGTAACTAGTTTGTTCTATCATTGTGACATTTTTTGGAAGCATATTATTTGTGCCCCTCCTTTGAATAGTGATAGTCATTTTTTTCAAAAATCGTGCAGAAAAACCAACTCAAACTAACCCTTTTTTAAACGTGGAAAGGGGGCACTAAAGAGATTTTTGAAAAAAATCGCCAGGGCACGTAAACTGACAAATGTATTCAAGTTTTTAAATGCACAATCAATGATGCGGGATCAAAGTTCTGGTGAGGTTAGAGGTGTTCCGTTGATTGTTTGGAGCAGTGTAGGATATGGTTCACTATAGATCTTCAAAAATTATAAAAAAAACAACAATCACAAATGATACATTTTACGATGATTGCAGGATGGGAATTCTCGAAATGTTCTTGGTAAACAAATGTTTTGCTTCTCAGAAATAAACAAAGATGCTTGTTTTCATGTCTCTCAACACCCCTTAATGGTTTTTGAAATATTACAACACCAAACATGAGGTCTGTTCGTGGGAACAATTATAACGCATCAATCAGAGCCAATCAGCATTCAGCATTTGCAGTTTGTGACAAGTGCGTACACAGGCAGGGGCAGCAGTATAAAGTAAGATACTTATGAAACATTTTCAAACTTATAAAAAGAAAAATATTGAATCCATAGTGCCTTTTTTGAGCAGGCCTCCCCCTAGCGCCCCCTCCTGGCTCAGATTCTTGGTATGCACATTGCCCTTGGTTTGTTAACTATTTCTGACTGACATAGACCAATCGATTAAACGCTGCCGCTGGTTTGTGATGGTTCTACGAACAGAAATACTTGATAAAAAATGTCCACCACATTATTTGTGATCATAATAGTCCACTCCTTTTCAAGAATGCCTTTTCTTAATATAAACAAGCTTTCTGAAGGTCAGCCCGGGTTACACTACGCATTGTTGTGAATATGATACTTGATTGCAACTGCATTTGTTACTCGACGCGTGACGGAGCAATCCAACTTCAGTGCTCATTTTACTTCACCTTCAATCAAAATCTCCCTTTGTGTCTTGTGGTCTGGGGATCAAGCTGTTCAACTATGCGAACAACTCTGATCAAATCAAAGCACAAAAAAGGTATTTTCATTCCAATAGAGAATCATACACCTATCAGAGAGAAAGAATTGGTGACTGAAGCATGCTTTATTAATTTTCCATCCCAATTTGATGTGGCGATATTTGCGAGAAAATAGTTTCACCAAGGCTGTTCTCTACAGTTTAAAAAAAAACGTTATTATCCAATGATTAGTTTTTTCGATATGATACAGATGAAGTGTAATTTTCCATCATTGTTATCACAAAAGTATCAAAGTTCCAATATTCTTATGCTTACCTCTTCTCTCACTGTCTTTCGAAAGCCCAAAGTTGTTAGCTCAACTAGAAAGAGGATTCTTTTATGTCTATTGATTTTTTTTATTTTAATACGAGCGATATTACTTCAACATTGATTGAATTTTCGTCTGACTGCTGTCTTCACATCGTAAGGAGTAGAGTTGTTTTCACGTTTCTCAACGGGGTGACGAATGAAAAGCAAAGAATTACACTCATTAGACCAAAGACTGCAAAGTTGCTTTTCACAAAAAAAAACCTCTTCACTCCATAAAATGTTTGGATAGTACAGGATTATGATCCTCAAGTGATTCTTATGATGTAATACGTCCCCAGTGGTATGTTAATGAAAATCTTACATTTCTTCTTGAGAGTATTGAATAGTTATCGGAAAAAGACCACAAATGATTTCTACCGATGATTTGAGGCTTTTCGGTAGACTCATAACAAAAAAGAATGATTTTTTCACACTTATATTTGATTTCAATTTTGAAAATCATCATCTCCAAATCTGCATTGCTATCCTAATCAGAATTGATGATACGAACGCTTTATTATTTATTCGTCATTATATACCGCGACTGCTCCCATTCTTCCAAATAAAGACATCATCATCATAGTGCTGAATAAAAAGTCTAGCTCATGAGAGCCAACGAGAATCATTTGAATTCCCAATCTCTTGATAATTATTGAATGATAAACAATCAAAATATTCAAGGTGATTAAAATGAAGATATCATCAGTGTCAACCATAAAGTTGGGTAAATAATATGAGTTTTTTTTATCATTTATTTTTCTCAAGAAACTTTCTTTGGCACACAAAAAAAAACCTCTTCACTCCATAAATGTTTGGATAGTACAGGATTATAATCTTCAAGTGATTCTTATGATGTGATTCGTCCCCAGCATGATAACCGATAACTAAAAAATCACTTTGACACATGACACAAAATTTATCTTTTTTTTTATAGTTCTGGTGTTAAAAATGGGTCAATTTGACAAGGTATCAAAACATTTTATTATAAAAGTTGTCTAGAATCCACATGCCAATTTTTCCTAAAATTCGCCCATGGTCAGATGAATAGCATATACCTTAAATTTGATCCTGCATTTTAGAACTTCAATCCATTTGTCAGTTTACCTGTCCTGGCGATCTTTTCCAAACAAATTTTTTGGGCCCTTTTGTCATGTTTAAAAAAATGGTTTGAAATGAAACTTTTTTCTGTGTAGCTTTTGATAAAATAGAATCATCATTTTTGATTTTCCTTTTGATAGAAAGGGTGAAGTATGGGTTTAATTTTTAGTTTTTTATCTGATTTGCTACAAGATCAGCATGTTGCGTCCTTCGAGTATTCTAAACAACCTTTTTCAATAAAATGCTTCGATATTTTCTCAAATTAACCCATTTCCTCACACCGAATTGAACTTTTAAATAAATTCTCGCAAAACCGATGATCTCATGAGGTGTCAAAGAGATTCATATGTAGGTTATCGGACATGCACAAAACAATCACCAAACAAAGTTTCTTGAAAATATACTTGAATAATAAAAAAATTCTCATGTGTACCCAAATTTATGGCGGACCTTGTATAACAATGACCCAACAAATAATACGAAGAAGCTAAAAAAACAAGAACCTTTTCTTTGTGGATAACACACATATGGATTAGATTTTGCGAGTCACATACTGTAGGAAGTTGATACAGCTTAGTGTTGCTACTCAAGATACAAAATACATTTGCATTCTTAATCTATGTACTTTCATGGAAACATTGGAGTGACTTGTTCAATCAGGAAAAATGTTGACCTCATTAAGCGCACGTTTATTTGCAATATGCAGGTTACTGGGGATCATAACTTGAAGCTTTAAAATGGGGATGATCCAAAAAATGCAATTATTTTTTTCAAAATTTGAAATATTTTCGTGGCAAAAAATATAAGATAGGCTTGATATTTGACTTTGAGTTGGCAAGTTGAGTTGAGTTTGAAATCAGGCTAAAATGATCTGTTCGATTCTTTATTACAAAATCCATTGGGTGGATATGCATACCAAAACATGTTGGCATAGGTATAACTTAAACACACCTCTGTTCTAGATTTCCTGAGATTTACACTTATGAGTTGTGATTGGGCAAGTTCTTTTGTTCACAAAAAAAATTGAAATTATTCATTGCAAAGAACTCGCAAAACTGTGGAAACGTCTATGAATTGTGTCAAAGTTCGGAAGCATCTTCACAATAGAAGAACGTTCCAAAATAAAGTTTTGTCTTCTGAATCCATATCAGTAACCTTACATTAATTTCATGTTATATGTGTTTTTGATTTTTCACATTACCTATTTGGGTTTTCTAGCATATCCGGAAGCTGTATCATCCTAACGCGCCATCTTGGGAGACCGGTTTAATGCTAGATACACGCAAACTGAGACTCTCTTTTGTGAAACGTGACTGTTTTCTGTAAACCGAATAGCTATTCAACTTCCAGTTGTACAAGTTATCTGATAAATGTATCCTTATATAGCGGATCCGATTCTTGAGTGGATTTAACACGTCAGACGCATTTGAAAAATTCTATTCAACATAGTGAATTCACTTAAAACTCAATCATGTTCCCATTAGGCGTTTTGTTATTTGCAAAAATCTTTATAAAACAGGTATTGTTATCGATCTTTCTCTTCAATATATAATATTGTAACAAGATTTATGATCATATTTGAAAATTGACCTTGTGGTATTGATTGATAATCCTTATCGATGCTACAGCTTTAGTAATTTTTAAATAAATTTTCGGCAAGGTACATTTCCAGCTTGAAGAGAACAGTCCATACTTTCATACTTTGAAGCAGTTCAGCACTTTGATAGGGTCAGAAAATGAATTTGGCAGTAAGCAAAAGAATGAAACTCACCAAAAAGCCAACAGCTTTGGATGAAGTAGCGAATCAAAACATTACAGCCATTTTTGCTATTTTATCTGTACTTCATCGTTAGAATGATTTGTTTTGTATTTCATCTCGATATACTGTTGCAATCGTATTGAACAGTGAAAATCACAATCTGGTTATAGAATACTCATCGTGAAGTATTATGATGGCCATCATGAGTGCCTTCTGTTATTTAACAGAAATGAAGTTGTGCGAACACCACTGATTCCTCTAAGCCTACAATGTGCCTCATAATTATTATTGTATCGGCTCAAAAATAGTATGCTATGGTAAACAGTTTCGCATCATGTTCAAACACTTGCTCTGAGCTCCATTGAGTACAAGGAAGAGAATCCAGCGGTCACTAGACTTTGAGAGAAAACTACCAATCAGGAAGCAGAAACATCAAAGTCGCGAAATGACTACCACGTCTGGTCAAATCAAGATAAAATCTATTCAGGATATACGGATCGTAATATTGCGGCTAAAATACAAGACTTTTTTACTGGTGAAGGCTTATTATAGCATGGATGAGTTTTTTGAGGATAAATTGGAGTAACCAATACCTCAGTTCAAATTCTCCCTCTGTTCCTTATTATTATGTATCCTCTGAATTACCGGCATTTCAATTATATTATAATGATACATTGCCTTGCTAAACTGTTTGAGCTTTAACCTTCGTGCGTGATGTCTGTGATTTTTATTTTTATTTTATACAATTTTAACATACTATATATTTTAGCTAAATTTTTGTCGTTATATTGTGTTTTTTATCATGTTAGTTATAGTATAGTATGCTTTGTCAATAGGAATGTCTTATTTTTTGACAATAAAGTACATTTTTGATTTGATTTGATTTGATTTGATGAAGTTTGACTTTTGGTGTATCGGGGTATATTATGGTGACTTTTTAATTATTTTCATATTATAGAGGGTGTCTTCAAAGCCTCAAAAGTATTTAAATTGCGTTTTTCTAAATGGAACTCTTTGTATTTTATTGCATTTTTGAATTCTCTTATGAGAACAAGTGTATGTTTTGGTAAGGTTCATGGTACCTGAACCTCAAGATTTTTTGAATAATTCAAATTTTGTGATAATATGATCAAACTTTCATGTATCACATACTTAGGGAGTTATTCAAGTTATGTGAGCAAGATTTACGGTTAAGTGTTACAATAGATGATGTTTTATATCTTGATATGAATAAACATCATTTTACAAAGTGCCTAAAAATTAAAACTAATCGAATCAAAACAAACAATGGCACCAAGTTGATTGATCCAAATGAAACCTCATATTTTTCACTTTATTGATTTATTTTTTAATTACCTGTTGATTGCTGTGAGGGTGTCCTATACCTACCGATAAGTCTTCGCGTTTTTACTGAATACGCCTAATACTCGATTATGCACCATTTGGTGTTTTTAAAATACAAATCCTGATGGTATCTTATCATCTAGTTACGTATGGATTTTTAAAATGTGAAATAACCAGAATTAAACAAATGCAACAACGATTAAAAATTGTTTCTCCATAAAAGACAATTAAAAATGTCGGTAAAAGTAAAAAACATGATTCATTATTTGTCGTTTCTGAATTGCCTCTACACTCTATTCACAACCAAAAGTCACCAACGTAAACAAATATACACATGGTCAGACATAGCGAAAAGATCAAATTGGTCACATATTTTGGTTTATCTCACGTGACATCGTTTCAATCGTTTCCCTTTATTTGATCAAGTGTACATTGGTTACTTCAGGTTGTGAATAGGGTGTAGGTAACTAGATAAGTAGATACACAAAAAACTTGTATTCATAGTAATTCAGACGACAAATTGTCAAAAAAATAATTATTCGGCGTTTTCTGTAACTCGCGAAAAATAAGATATAAGACACCTTGATACCAATCGCCAGGTAATTGAGAAATACATTACAAAAGATATAAGGTTTCATTTGAAATAGTCAACTTATAGCAACTGAAAGATTTAACTTGATAAGTCTTTATTTTTGGACACCCTGTAAAAGATGACAAGTTGATTAAAATTGATATATGAAATATGATCTATTGTAACACTTTATCGCAAATTTTGCTTACATAACTCACATACTCCTCAAGTATTTGAGACATGAAAATTGAATAAGATTTTCACAAAACTAAAATTATTTGGAAAACCTCAAGGTTTATGTTTTATAAACCTTATCAAAACATACACCTATTTTGATCAGAGAACTCAAAAATGCAATAAAATACAAGGGGTTCCTTTAAAAGAAAAAGTAACTTTGATATTTTCAAGGCTTTTGAGATACCCTGTATAATATGAAAATAATTTTAAAAAGTGACCAAAACATACTCCCATATTCCCCAAAAGTCAAACTTCTTCAAAGTCACGTATCTAACTCACAATATTATGATCCGTATATCCTGAATAACCCTGTAGGTATACCAGCGACATTCCTTTTACACTGAAGACGGAATTGCCTATATTTGCGAACAACACTTCTGTTACTGCTGAACACGAAAGGAGAGAGTACGTGGAAAGGAACCTCCAGCTAGCGCTCGACAACTTACAAGATTGGACGTTCCTATGGAAAATTCGCATGAACCAAGGCCATTCATATGTATAACCGTTGATTGCAATCAACGGTATAACGTGAAAAAGAGATCTAACACCTACACCGGTAGCGATAAACAAGAAATATCAATTCGTAGAAGAGACGTGATTATATACTTCGCAGTAATTATCGAGACACGGGGGGAAAGCAGATAGACAGTAACATACATAGAGCGGCATGTGCGATGGGTGACGTGCAATCTCTCATGAACAGGAAGTCGTCTTGGAAACATACTACGGATGAATATGATCAAGAGACCGATCCCAACATAAAGTCTTTTGGGGTCATGTGATAGATACCCATCCAAAGAGAGTTCAAGCCACCGAGAATAAACTATGTGAAGTTGACACTCAAAGGCTTACTCAAAACGAGAAGATCTGCATTGGATTATAAAGCAGGACCAAGCAAATGTTTGATCTAGCAGAAATGCTCGAAAACTCTGCCCCAAGGACCCTGTGCTGAAATATGCACCATCACGATCCTATGACTTTGCAAGGAGAAAACCAAGAATAAACCCTTATTATATCGATTTTGTGATATGGCATGAGTTATGTAGACCACTATTGATGTGCATAATTGGTTTATAAGTTTTTAAATGTTGAGAACAATAACAATAACATATTACAAGTTACACAGAGAAACTTTTATTCATCCACTACTATCCCAAAGTCATTCTATGCAAACAATTAAAGCACTCACATGTACCAAACCAAGTGACGCGGGGGATTTGGAAATGCTTTGCCGTATTTGAAACAATCAACAATATATTCAACAACTAGGTGTACAGGGTGTCTCAAATTCGTGCAGCATCATTGGGATATTGGGAACGGTAAGAGACACGAGGGTGGTTTAATCATGGCAAAGTTGTGTATTTTGATGCCTAACAAAATGCCGGTTAGAAAGTTTCAAAATTCCAAGTATTAAAGGAGAAATCTGAAAAAAAACGAAATTTCTCAATCTGATTTTTCTAATACCAACCTGGATTTTTTTTTACTTTTTGGAGAGCATTTGATCTAAAAAATAAAAAAATGTATTGTAGAGACAAGAATTATCATCTAAACACTATTCTGAAACAAGCATGTTATCCATAATCCAAAACTGTATTCGCAACCTTCTTTATTCTGCTCAGACTACCTAAACATTATTGTGATACATATCGGTTGCTAAGGATTCAAAAAAACCTTTTGTTCCTTATGCATTTATTTCTAAAATTATTGGTGTGCGTTGTTATAAAAATGGTATCTTCTGCGAGACATGATTAGAACTCATAATTCTAATAATAGGAATTCACGCCTTTCTGTCGAAAGATATCTAGAAACCTAGGCCCCAGCCTAGTTACCATATATTTGGTGAACTGGATAGGCATTTATCCTTATACGGATGTTTTAATGTTACGATTATATTTCTTCAAAATTTAATTGGTGAAAATATTGGGGTTTAATTGTTACGATTTGATATAAGGGGATATACTATGGTCAGTATGTACTGGAGTCAAGATTAGAATGAATAGTAGTACATGAGCTGCTGGCAATTGTTTAAAAAAAAAAAATTAGGATAACCACGAAAAGAATAACAAAGTAGAAGCAAGCTGAAAAATATCGTCGGTCAAGAACAAGCCAAGAATAATTCTTCGGAATCAAAGTATCCACGATAAGGTGGGATTTATCTTGACGACGAAAAGGTGACTGAATACAGAAGTCGAATATTCTGCACGAATTCCCATTTGGGGAAGATTTTTATTGGAAGCTTGTGCCTGCAAGAAATTATTCTATTTTGGTGTGGAGCAGCATAGTCGGAGTAGACGGAGTACGTACTGACTGTACTGTCCAATAAGAGTACTGATAAAGAAGTTCTGAGCCATTGCGAAATACCTATCCAGCATTCTACTGACTGTACTGTCCAATAAGAGTACTGATAAAGAAGTTCTGAGCCATTGCGAAATACCTATCCAGCATTCTACTGACTGTACTGTCCAATAAGAGTACTGATAAAGAAGTTCTGAGCCATTGCGAAATACCTATCCAGCATTCTACTGACTGTACTGTCCAATAAGAGTACTGACATAGAAGTTCTGGGCCATTGCGAAATACCTATCCTGCATTCAACAGTACTGGCAATAGAGATATCCAGCAGCCTATGGTTCCAGTTCTACCAGCATAACACCCAGCTAAGTAAACTTTTATTTGCCTGAGTGAAGTTTACCATTCTGCCCATTTGCAAGACGTTATTATGTCACTGTCAAATTTTCATATTTTAATTTGATTGCTATATTATCTTCTTTTGGACATTGGTATTGCGTACATACTATTCTAGAAAATCGTCATTATCTAATTTGTTCGCTTTCCGCAATTGCGTTAAGTAACTAGTATTTTACTTTGTTTATGATCCTAGTTTACACGTACCCTTTTCCATAGTAAATTCTTATTATCTTTGTTTTCAAAAATTATTGTTCGCGAATTCAGGACAATATATTTGCCAGTTTCATAGGACAAAATTCTGAGGTTTTATTGACTGATATTATATTTACTCTGAACCGTTCCTGGAGGTAAGGACAATCTTCATTTTAATAAATATAATATTTAAACGATACATTCCTTCACAGACTGTAGAGATAAATATTGCTAGGGAAGTAACTGTGGACCTGCAGTTGGTGGATGTCTCTTGCCTGTGCTGAGTGAATCCGGAAGACGAAAGGTATCGTGGACAAAAGAAGTTTTCAGGGTGAGAATACCTTTTCCTTTATTTTGTCCATTTTGCCACCACCAACTCAGGCGTATTTTGTAATACCGTGAAGTAACACCTTAACGCGAGAAAAAACGGTATCATATTTTTGGCGCCCAACTCAAAAGAACCACAATAAAAGTTACGACAGTTTTGAAATTCTTCAAACATGTCTGTCAAATTGTATCCGGAAAGACTTATCAAGGAAGAACTTGAATATGAAATTAAAATAAGAGGTGCAGTACCTTCAGGCACTGTGAAAGACCTCACGAGTACTTTGAAGCAGTTAATTAAACTTCAACAAGAAGGTCATACTTTCAAGTTATTCTATGACTTTGATGTTAAGGATGAATTAACGACTTGTAAGACAAAAATTGATGAATTGAAGCAAATTTTAACTCAAGAGTTCACATATACACTTTCACGGAAATTAGAATCTAAACTGGCACATATTTTGGTTCGGATTGAGAATATTTCTCCGAAGGAAAACGATGAGAGAGTTGAACGTTCGGAGTTACTATCAGCTGCTTTAGAGTGTTTATCAGCGTTTGAAAAAAAGCATTCCGATTTCACAAAGCCTAAAACGACCAACCCGATTGACATTGATTTTCATAGTAGTGGTATGTTGTTGGAAGGAAGTACTTCTACACCGGTTAAAGGTCAATTAGGTAATGTGGATGAAGATACATCGAAAATTACTCAACGAATGTCTAATGTGTGTATAAACTCAAATATTGATATTTCGAAATGGGGACTCAAATTCAGCGGAGAATCGGACGCATTTGGTTTAAACGCATTTTTGGAAAGAGTAAACGAATTAAGGGAATCAAGAGGAGTCACAACTCAACAACTTTTTCGAAGTGCTGTAGAACTATTCGAAGGTAAAGCTCTAATTTACTATCGTTCATTGAGGGATAAAATCAATGACTGGGAAACGCTATGCAATTATTTTAGAGATGAATTTTTGCCTAGAGATTTTAATGAAAAAGTATGGGAACAAATAAAATCGAGAACTCAAGGAGACAAAGAAAGTATTGCTATTTATGTCGCTTATATGAATAATTTATTCAGTAGACTTCCGATCCAGGTAGATGATTGTGTTAAACTTAAAATTATGCGGAAAAATATATTGCCATTTTACCAAAGCCAACTTCTGTTAGTAGATGTCAATTCAGTCGATGTACTAATAGAATTGTGTCGTAAAATTGAAGACAATCGCAAAGATATTTTAAATTTTCTTCCGCCATCAAGCAGTGAAAATGCGGTAGAAACAGACTTGTCTTATAAAGAAGATAAAAGTTCTAAGAAGAAATTGGACAATCTTGAATTGAAGAAGGTTTCTTTTGTTGACGATAATTTTGATAATTTATCGCTGTGCGACAGTGACGGTGATCATGAGTCGTCACGAAATAGAGCAGAATCAAAGTGCCCAAATCGCCGAGAACGATTACGAAGAAACAGTAGTGCCGAGAGTAGATGTAGCTCAACAGATGGTTATGGAACACGGAATTATACCAGTCATAGAAGAGGAAGAAGACGTTCTGGTGATAGGAATTGGGAAAAATCTAGGAATAGAGTGAGTAGTATTGAGAAAGATAGAGATTCTTCTGGTGATAGAAGAGATTTTTCTAGAGAAAGAAGAGATCAATCGAGAGATAGTAGCGATTTATCTAGAGATAGATTTAGAAATATTTCAAACCGAGACTACTCAGCCAATAGATATCGAAATTTTTCAAGGGAAAGATTTCATAATAGAGATTTTTCCAGAGATAGATATCGTCAAAATCCAAATATACATCAGACTCGTAAATATAATGAGAATAATCGCAATTATTCTAGAGAAAGACCTTACAATGAGAAGAACGGTGACAATCAAAAAGATCGTGATTCTGAAATTGTGTGTTATAAATGCCAGGGTAAAAATCACATTGCTCGATTTTGTACCAAAAAGATGGAAAACTTCAATCGAAACAGAATCTAGGCCGTATTCGTGTTTCTGGTGAAGTTAAACCGGTCTTAACAGAAGAAAATGATGTCGTGTTTTCACAAGATAAACTTGATTTTTATAACAATCATAGTAAACCTATTTTGTCTTATATGTTATCGCAAGCAAACCAAAACGAATGTCCCTACTTAACAGTATCAATTAATGGAACTAAAATCGATGGTCTATTGGATTCTGGAGCTAACAAAATATTTTTGGGATTTAAAGGTTATAACATTTTCTTGAATTTTGGAGTTAAATTACAACCAATGTACTCAAATGAAAATTGTCAAGTCGCTAATGGAGATTCAATTGAATGTATTGGGTTCATGTCAATTCCAATTCAATTACAAAATAAAGTGAAGATTTTTAACTGTTATGTTATGCCACAGTTGAGACATACACTTGTTCTGGGTACTGAATTTTGGATTAAAATGGGAATCATTCCAGATTTAAGAAAGGGAGAATTTCATTTTTCCACAGATGAACAAAATTTAACAATTAGTTCAATCCAATCAGCTGATGATTTGACACTACAACAACGAGAAAAATTGAATACTTTGGTCGAAAATTATTTTGATTCAGTTAAAGAGATAAAACTAGGATGTACTGATATAGTGGAACATGAAATTATTGTTACAAATAGCCCACCAATAAGATCACGTTATTATCCTGTGAGTCCGCAGATGCAACAGAAAATTGATGACGAAGTAACAAAACTTTTAGAAATGGACATTATAGAGAAGAGCGAAAGTCCATGGTCTTCACCTGTATTAATGGTACCAAAAAGTGACGGATCCTATAGATTTTGCATTGATTTTCGAAAATTAAATGCAGTTACGGAAAAAAATGCGTATCCTTTACCAATAATTAACTCTATTTTGGACCGTTTAGGAAATGCCAGATACTCAACTACGCTAGATATCAAAACGGCATACTTTCAAGTAAAAATGGAGAGTTCAAAAAAATACACTGCTTTTAAAATTCCAGGAAGAGGACATTTTATGTTTAAAAGATTACCTTTCGGATTAACTAACGCACCAGCTACGTTTCAATCTTTAATTGATAAAATATTTGGACCTGAATTAGAACCTTATGTATTTAAATTCTTGGATGATTTAGTTATAGTTACGCCAGATTTCGACAGTCACATGCGTACTTTGGAAGAAGTTTTTAAAAGGTTAAAATCAGCTAATTTGACACTTAACACAGAGAAATGTAAATTTTGTAGGAGTGAACTGAAATATGTTGGTTATGTAGTAAATAGATCAGGGTTATCAGTAGATCCTGAAAAAGTGAGTGCTATAGTTGATATGAAAGCACCACGTACGCCTAAACAGGTTCGTTCTTTTTTAGGGATGATTTCTTACTACAGACGTTCCGTTCCTTGCCTATCAGAAATGGTAGCCCCTCTTACAAATTTGACGAAAAAGAACACTAAATTCAATTGGACATCAGAATGTCAACTTTCTTTTGAGAAAGTCAAAAATGCTCTTGTTAGTGCACCAATTTTAGCCTGCCCTGATTTTGAAAAACCTTATATTCTTCACTGTGACGCAAGTTCGTATGGTCTTGGATGTGTACTTACTCAAGAATATAATGGTAAATGTAATGTTATATGTTATCTTTCGAGAACTTTGAATAAGCATGAAATGAAGTATTCGGTGACGGAGAAAGAACTACTTTGTGTCATATGGGCAATTGAGAAACTACGATGTTATTTAGAATTAGCGGAATTTACAGTCGTTACGGATCATAGTAGTTTGATTTGGCTGAATAATTTAAAAAATCCACAAGGTCGCCTAGGAAGATGGTCTTTACGATAACAACAATATCGTTTTAAAATAATTCACAAGCGTGGTGTTTTACATACGGTTCCAGACTGTTTATCGAGAGCTCCTTTGGGATTGGAAACTATAGATTCTATCAAATTGGCAAACTCAATCAATTTTGAAAATAAGTGTAACTGGTATAACGGAATGTATGACGAAATTTCAGAGAAACCTTTGAAATACCCACTTTGGCGAGTAGATTCAGATGGTAAAATCTTCAAGTACGTCAATGACAATAATTTCAATAAACCTTTTGATAAATGGAAAATTGTTTTACCAAATTCAGAAAGATCCAAAATTTTATATGAATGTCATAATGATTCTAAATCTGGTCATCTTGGAGTTTATAAAACTTATAATAAAATACTTAACAAATACTATTGGCCAAAAATGAAATCTGATGTCATGAGTTATATCGCCAAATGTCGTGTCTGTGCTGAGCAAAAACCAGAACAGAAGAAAATAGCAGGATTGATGGGTTCAAAACCTAATATAACAAGATGTTGGCAGTATGTTTCAACTGATTGGATGGGACCTTTTCCAAGAAGTTCATCGGGACATCGATTTATACTGGTGGTAGTGGATTATTTTACCAAGTTCACACTAATATTTCCTTTAAGAACTGCTACTGCAAAAAAAGTTGCTAAATTGATTGAAGATATTGTTTTTCTAATTTTTGGAGTTCCAGAATTTCTAAGATCTGATAATGGTGGTCAATATAGATCTAAAGAGTTTGAAAATCTTTTAAAAGCTTATAATATCACTTTCTTAACTAATCCATTATATAACCCAGGACCAAACTTTACTGAACGATATAACAGAGTGATAAAGACCATGATTCGTTCGTATATAGACGGCAATCAGAAACATTGGGACAAAAATCTACCTCAACTTTCTTGTGCGTTGCGAACGGCGAAATCTGAAGTTACTAAAAATACACCATATTTTGTAAATTTTGGGTATGAAATGATAACGGATGGTAACGATTATAAGGACATGCGTAAGAGACAATCTTTGGATCAAAGCACATGTATCGAAAATACTACAGATCATAGTCAAGAATCAGAAGTAGCGGAATCTGAAAGAGTAGTTGGTGGGAAATCAAGCAAACTGAAGGATCTACACATTTTCGTGAAAAAGAGACTTGAAGATGCGCACTTGAAATCTTCTAACAATTATAATTTGCGACATAGACCAGTTCAATTTAAGGAAGGACAATACGTGTGGAAGAAAGAGTATAATCTTTCAGACAAAAGTAAAGGTTATTCCGCGAAACTGGATAAAAAATATTCAGGACCGTATAGAATATCTCGTGAGTTAGGTATAAATACGTATGAGTTGGTGGATGGTGATGGACGAAGTTTAGGGAAATGGAATGTACAGGATTTAAAAGAGGATAGAACTCGTTTAGATGATCAACCTGAACATAGAAAGTCTAGTCGTAGGAAATGTGATGTAGAGAAATCCTAATATGTTGGTTGACAAATTGTACATTTTCTCAAAATTTCTTTGAAATTTTCTCTGGAAGAGGGGGGTAATGTTACGATTATATTTCTTCAAAATTTGATTGGTGAACATATTGGGGTTTAATTGTCACGATTTGATATAAGGGGATATACTATGGTCAGTATGTACTGGAGTCAAGATTAGAATGAATAGTAGTACATGAGCTGCTGGCAATTGTTTAAAAAAAAAAAATTAGGATAACCACGAAAAGAATAACAAAGTAGAAGCAAGCTGAAAAATATTGTCGGTCAAGAACAAGCCAGGAATAATTCTTCGGAATCAAAGTATCCACGATAAGGTGGGATTTATCTTGACGACGAAAAGGTGACTGAATACAGAAGTCGAATATTCTGCACGAATTCCCATTTGGGGAAGATTTTTATTGGAAGCTTGTGCCTGCAAGAAATTATTCTATTTTGGTGTGGAGCAGCATAGTCGGAGTAGACGGAGTACGTACTGACTGTACTGTTCAATAAGAGTACTGATAAAGAAGTTCTGAGCCATTGCGAAATACCTATCCAGCATTCTACTGACTGTACTGTCCAATAAGAGTACTGATAAAGAAGTTCTGAGCCATTGCGAAATACCTATCCAGCATTCTACTGACTGTACTGTCCAATAAGAGTACTGATAAAGAAGTTCTGAGCCATTGCGAAATACCTATCCAGCATTCTACTGACTGTACTGTCCAATAAGAGTACTGACATAGAAGTTCTGGGCCATTGCGAAATACCTATCCTGCATTCAACAGTACTGGCAATAGAGATATCCAGCAGCCTATGGTTCCAGTTCTACCAGCATAACACCCAGCTAAGTAAACTTTTATTTGCCTGAGTGAAGTTTACCATTCTGCCCATTTGCAAGACGTTATTATGTCACTGTCAAATTTTCATATTTTAATTTGATTGCTATATTATCTTCTTTTGGACATTGGTATTGCGTACATACTATTCTAGAAAATCGTCATTATCTAATTTGTTCGCTTTCCGCAATTGCGTTAAGTAACTAGTATTTTACTTTGTTTATGATCCTAGTTTACACGTACCCTTTTCCAAAGTAAATTCTTATTATCTTTGTTTTCAAAAATTATTGTTCGCGAATTCAGGACAATATATTTGCCAGTTTCATAGGACAAAATTCTGAGGTTTTATTGACTGATATTATATTTACTCTGAACCGTTCCTGGAGGTGAGGACAATCTTCATTTTAATAAATATAATATTTAAACGATAAATTCCTTCACAGACTGTAGAGATAAATATTGCTATGGAAGTAACTGTGGACCTGCAGTTGGTGGATGTCTCTTGCCTGTGCTGAGTGAATCCGGAAGACGAAAGGTATCGTGGACAAAAGAAGTTTTCAGGGTGAGAATACCTTTTCCTTTATTTTGTCCATTTTGCCACCACCAACTCAGGCGTATTTTGTAATACCGTGAAGTAACACCTTAACGCGAGAAAAAACGGTATCATTAATAAGCCAAGAGTCAAGTACGGAAATCGAATTGATCCATATGAAGAACAACTGATATTAAACGTAGTGAGTATCGGTGCAAATATGTAAATACAATATATCAATATTCAATTTCTCAAGCTTAATAACAATCCTTCGGGTACTACAAGGCAGTTTTACAATGACCTGAGTCTCACACGAATGAGAATACATCGAACATTAGTGCCAAAAGACCCAAAAAAAATGAAATAAAACTTGATTCGGAAAGTAAGAGCTATTCCTTCCAGAATAATTATTCGAAGATCAATTTCAAGACTAAGACTTTCAATGCGCAAATGTATTGAAGCGAACGGATATCTTTTTGAAAATTTGCTCTGGAATAAAATATGGTTGTTTGATGATTTCTTCAATACTTATATGATTTACTTTATACAGGTAGCGACGTTAACTTGAAAATATGTGTTTTCCAGTTCAAATCCTATTTGAAGATGATAGTGTCATACATTATTGAATTTCTGATAACAAATGCTTTACAAAAAGAGTTAAAAACATCCAGGTCCGTATTTGAAAAATCCTATTTGATGATGGTCCTCAAGTGACTAAGCTCCGGATTGCAATTTTGATGACGGCATCTTGTAGAAGAGAGAAAAATGTCTTGAGAAAGTATGTCTTGTTTATCAATATCTCTTCAAATGAATTCAGAAAAAAATAAAATTCAAAATGAAAAATTTCGTTTTTTTTATATTTCTCCGTTAATACTCGGAATTTTAAAACTCTGACCGGAATTTTGTTGGGCATCAAGATGCACAACTTTGTCATGATTTGACCTCCCTTGAATCTCTTACCGTTTCCAATATGATCCCAATGATGCTGCTCGAATTTGGGACACCCTGTAGAGCAGGTTACAGTATTTATCACGCGGAGTTGATTTGAAAAATCATGCATATAATTATTTAAACGAACAAACGAATGCGTGTTGTATACGCAGAATTGTTTTCCAGTTCTGAAGCTCATAACGAGCCCTCAAGAAAATCAAATCGGACCTGTCGAGTTTAGGAGGCGAAACAACTTTTGCCTATTTGCAACTTTTGAACTTAACCTTTCAAGCGACGGTGATCACCCCCAAAATGTTAAATGGCTAGGAGATTCGGGTGACACCTTATTTTGGAGGCTTTTTGATCACAGCTGCCGACTTTCGAGCCTCTGCTGTCATTCCTGTTGATATGTCAGCGTGTCAATATTTTTCACATTTGACAAATAATTCCCCGCGAGTGTTGACTTTTCCAAACTAAGAAGATAGCATGAGTGACAGAAGATCTTCAAATTCCGATATGCCTCAATCCTTTTGACGAGGATGAATTTCGCCCAGAAGAATAAAAATTGGGGTGAAATGAGTCCTCGTCAAAAGGTTCGACTAATAGCTCATCAAGAAAATCTTTTGTCCCTCTTCATATCCTATCAGTTTGGAAAAGTTAACTCTTGCGGATAATTATGTATTGGAAAAGAAAATTTTAAAAAAATGGCCAGGGTCGAATGGCCTTCAAAAAGAGGTTTCACTCGACCCCCATTCCACTCAATATTCTAGAGGTAAAAATCACCCCTCTGCTCATGGGGTAGAGTCTCAAAAGTTTTGGATGCAAGTTTTTTTTGAATGTTTGGAAATATTTTCCTATTGCGACTAAACATCTTGTTGTCTGTATCCAGTTACGTAGTTTTTTGGGTTTTTGCATCTACTACCGGCGTTATGTCCAGGGACTTCCGGAAGAACAGGGACGTTACCACTAAGATGAAGATTGCCAGGAAGCCTTCGACACGTCAAAAAAGACTCTTGCCAGTGTGCTCTTCCAACGCTATTCACTACCTGAAGAAAACTTTATCTTGGACACGGATGCAAGCAATGTATGACTTGGTGCCGTGCTATCTTAGATCCAGCAGGGACATGAAAAAGTTTTCGGGTCTCTAGCAAAACTTTGTCAATACCCGAATGGAACTACTGTGAGTGAAAGAGTAGTTAGGTGGTGGCAGTAGTCAAAGGGATGGAGCACTTCTACAAGTAGCTCTACGAAAACATTTTCTGCCGAGAACTGACCATGCTGCACCCAAGTGACTTCTTCAGTTCACGGATCGAGATACTGGAACAAGCCACAAGAGCGCTGATTGGATGTCCAGTAGACCTTGCCCCAAACTCCCCATGCAATGTCACCGAGCCAAAAAAAAGGAAGCAAGTTTTTGCAGGAAAACTGTGTTAGATGATTCCTGGCAAACTTAGGCACTTCGTGAAAATCAAGAGAAAGATCCAGATCCGAAGCTTATCAACGGAAAGGAACAAGCAGGCCAACGACCAACTTGGAAAACCACAGTGGAGTTGTACTGGGCCCAATGGAACTCAATGGTGTTAAACGTTGGCATCCCGAAAGGCTGGTGAAAAATCTGGATGTCACGGAAGATTGGAGGCAGAATGTGGAATCTCAGAGCAGACAACGACAAAGGCCAGAGGTGGAGAAGGCAGTCCAAATCATGAAAGGGACACGCCACCTGTTCTACCTTGTGACAAAGAAGCTTCCACGACATCTGACTGCCTACAGTGATATCTCAAGAAGAACTCAGCTACGAAATTTGATGCTGTCCCAGTTCCTGACACATTTGGCAATCCCAAAAATGACTGGAGATAAGTGAGAAGCATGCTGAAGATGATCTTCGAAAGTAGTGGCATTGAAATCCTGGTCTGCTGCCTTCTTTCCCGGAGAGTACACCAGAAGACAGTGGACTGCTATTTTCACAGAGCACCAGGCTGCAGATTTGGAAAAATTTGGAAACATCATGTGTCTGTATCCAGCGGACCAACCCTTCAAGGCGGTCGGAACAAAAATCACGCAGGCCATATCACCTCATACCCGAAATCGTCGGTATTTGTCCAATCCAGTGCAGGAATGTCTACCACCCTGTAAAATTGATTTCTTCCGAAAATTTTCTGTCAAAACCAATAGGAGATTTCTAGACAGTTTGACAGTATTCTACACTATCCTACTGGATCTGGCGAAGGGGTAATCGGGTAATATAAGATCTTTCATTTGTTAAGAGCAGTTAGTTGGGTATTTAACTGGTTGATTAGATTATGAATGAACTGTTACATCGATAATTGTGAAAATAAATTAGTTTTCTAGTGTATGTACATAAAAAGAGACTTCAAATAAATTACTTAAAACTGGACAAAAGATTTCTTCAGCGAAAAACGTTACAAAAAGGTATTGTTGGAGGGACCCGACAGTATATTTTGAAAGAACAGTACTAAAGTCATCAAACGTAAGCAGAGGTAGCGGCGTGTCCAATTTGATACCCACATTGTGGTGGACGGGTTAGAGCTAAGATAAGTGAATCAGTGTGGATAAATATCTTGGTGGCCTCTTGAACGGTCTTTTCCGTTCTCCAAGATATGATAAAAATAAATGATTTTTTCCCCAATATTTCTCACTACTACCATTAGTCCCTTGAATCAATTTTGGTCTCTTCCCAATTATATTTAGGGACTCCACTAATTTTCTATCCAAATTTCCACCACAAAACGCAAACACGCCAGTTAATGGTTTATATACATTTTGGAATGGATACAATAAAACTTGATAGCTTGAATAATATGTCATTTAGAGCTTTTAGCTATATTGGGCTATATTGGTATCAGAAAATATTAGTGGATGCATCTTCTGAAATGGAAATAGGTGTTATATATAATAGCGCGAATATATTATTGTTTGTTTCTGAAAATTACTACCCGGTATTTGTTTGGATGAAATGTGGGCTTGAGGCTCATTTTTTTTTCTATACCTAATATAGATGGTTCATATGAACAACGTGCGATGATTACCTCATTTCTGTATTGCTAAAGCACCAAAGTATTGTTATCATCAATGTGGAAAGACCCCACTTCGTCAAACAACTATATCATCATCAGAATAAATTTGATTTGCTCTAGCCTAGCATGAATCCATAAATAAAACGTCATTGATTATGTTGATTAGTCAAGAGATATGGGAACAGGCAAAAAAATCCCCGATCAAAGCCATCCAATCCAACAATCTGGAAGCAAGATTCAGAGTTTGTATTGTCTCAGCATTCTCCATTTAAATCTATTCCTTATAAAACTGTTTCCTCAAGAGAACTCATAACTATTTCATAAAACAAAACGTTAGACATAATTATCATTATGAACATGCTTGACATTTCATTTTAACTTTGTATGCTGATGAAATGATACTTATATTCAACTCTACCCTTGAAGCGCCTTCTCAGTGGGGATGACTTCCAATTGCCTCCTTAATTGTATGTGTGTGGCATGCAGGGGCAATTTCTTAAATCTTCTCCTAAGCGACAGGGGCTTCATACCTTCCTTGCTAGATTGGGTCATTTCTTCAACCAGTCTAGACATAAAAACAGGCTTACGTCCTATATACTCACGAGAGTTGCCCTTGCGTCGGGAATGTGTGTAGACAAGACTCTTAGATCGCCCCAATCGACCTGACTTTTGAATTGCTCCTGCGGCAGGCATGTGAGTAGCCGCCTATACGGAAAAAATATATTCAAAAACAACTATGGTGTCGGCGATGTTTGTTCTCTAGTTACTATAGTTATTATGTCGCTCGAACAACCGGAAGGGGTGGTTGGATGATGGACTTATTTCCATTTACTTGCAAATCAATTAAACATCGTTGAATATAAAGATTTTAAATGTTTTACAGAGTGAACCAGTCTTATCTGGCAATATGCAAAATCTACACTGTGGGCCAAATTAAATTAGAACCTAGTTTGATCCTTGATAACTTGTTTGTTTGTTTATGGATTCAGATGAATTTTGGATATGATATTGGTCAATATGTTCTGGATGTTTCTCCAAAATTGAGTTTTCTAATTTTGGACAGGACTGGACCCACGACGTTTTTATGAAATTGGTGCATTTGAGCTCGTTGCAAAAACGACCTGCGCTACGTACAGACCAACTGATATGTTTTTTGAGAAGGACATTAGTTGGAAAAGGTATCCTGCTAATATCAATATTTTAGAACCATAACCTAAGAAACTATGATTTTTTCTATATGATGGTGCTTGTCGGCATTAAAACTATTTCACTTCGTTTTGATCAAAATTTCTTGAAATTCCATTGCAACGTGGATTGTTTGTTGAACATTTTTGAGATTCCAGAGTTTGCCTGTTTGGGTTAGAAGGTGTATAATATCTCGAAGCTAACAAAGAATTTAAAAAAATGTTCACAGAATAAAAATTGATCATTTTAACTAGTTGAATCCACATTTTGAATTTTGCCGGATAAAACCGGGTCACCCTGTATTGGAATTATCTAGTACTAATCATCTCGTCTCGAGAATCACTATTGAATAAATTAAATATGGATTCTTCAAATGAAAACTGTCATAATTTTCGAAGAACTAGAAAACTTGACAGGAAATATAGTGTGTCGTTTAAAAAATAAGCTTGTGTTGCACCGGCTTTCTATCACACTATACATAACTTTTCTCTTCACCCAGATAATAGGAGAAACCAGAATGATTTTGTTGAAAGTATGTTTCTTCGATATGAGGAGTTTAAAACTTGAGAGGGGTTCCGCTCCGCTGAATAGTCCTGTATAGTCTGTCATATCAAACCGAGTGTGATTTCCACAGAACTGGTTTTAACTGAAGTAATTTAGAATGTCATCAGTAGTCTCTGGACAACAGTATATGATTTTTTTTGTAAAATATGAAATAATCCGTTTCTGGAATCCACAGAGGTAACAAATTTATCAGATACTATAAAAGCAATCGAAAAAACACATGTGGTCAAGCCCACATTTCGAAGAGCGTTTTTTTTTGCACGGCTATCTATTAATGTTACATCGCGGTATCACAGTTTAATAGCTCAGTTTTCCGTTCAAGCCATTTCATCTAGACACGCACATAGATGGTTCATGCTATAACTTGCAGATCGTGCTTTCCTCGAACAATTCTTATCCAAATCATTCGATGCATTACTGAAAAGCTTTTCGTGAGTTAACGCAGCGTGTAAAGCTTAACTTACTGCTGATTTTGATTGGCCCTTGTTATTTCAAGAGTGGAGTGTCAAGCCGAACGTTATGGTACGATGTTGCAGTCACGATAAAATACGGGTTCTTCACACATTCTTGAGATATTTCAAATTCATGAATAATGATTGCCCAGACTAATGATAAATCAACATTTTTGAGGCGAGAGCTTTTATTAAAAGCCATTACTTAAGTGCCCCGCATTTTGGCTCCCGTATCAGAATAGAAGTGTGGATTTACGGTGGCATATGAGTGTCTATTCCGATGATATTCACATCATGTTTTTCATCATTTTCCATTATCTGTTCTGATACATGCATACAGACAAAAACATCGAATACCAAATAAAATTATTTTCGTTTGATATATCTGTGTTTTCATATTTTAGTGTGCCCCATGATTTTGAATGACATTCGAATATCTTTGTAGCCTATAATAATTGGAGACAATCATATTAATATATCACGTTTTCCAGCTCATTCTATAGGGCCTTATCAACAATATCATTTCAATTTATTAATAATCAAGAACCAATATAGGGGACTACTAAATAGCTGATGTGATTAGAATATGGTTAATAAGATGTTTCCCAATACATATAATGTGTTTTGAAAGTCGAGAAAATAATGGATAGGATTTTTTTTTGAGAATGATACATAAGAACATGGCGACCACATGGCCAATTCAAGATCAGATATCAATGGAATCCATTTTGTATACTTCAATCATTGTTGATAAAACCATATTCATAATCAGTCAATTTCATGAATTATGACTGTTTTCTTATCACAAACATACATAATTATCAATGTTTCGCTAAATTTTGTTTTCATGGAGATAAAATCTTTTTTTCTGAATTGTTGGAGTTGCTGTTGTCAACTGAGAACATTGAAACAGTCGAACCAGTAAAGCACGATTTTGTTTGAGTTCAGCATGTACGCATGGGCGTGAGGGGTGGTTGTGTGCCAGTACGCGAGGTGCCAGTCAAATTTACAAACATTTTCATAAGAAGAAATGTCTATTTGATCAACAAGTAATGTGACCGGCTTCAACTGTATTCTTTCTCTCACAAGCAAAGGATAAAATACGAAATATGAATCGTCATTATCTATTGAAAAGTGTGTCTGAGATCTGGCCCCTTAATATTACAGTCCGTCTAGCGATCGTTTCTCGTTTTTCTGATAATTCAGCCAGTGAAACCTTTTTATGTTGATTTGTGACCCCGGAAAAATATATTTAAAAAACTGTGAAAATATGACAGTGAAAGTCGAAAAAAGAGAACCGGACGCATATTTGGAAATAGCAGACACATCCTGCATAAGACTCGGGAATAGTGATATATAACAGACGAGTAATGCAAAACCGCTTGTTAAATGGCAGACGTGTCAGCTCAGTGACAAACATTTTATTTATGGAAGCAAGACCTGTATGTATTATAGCAGAGAAGTGAGATGGATTATTGTCTAAAGCGTCTGTTAATTACTAAGACCTACTACGTTTCCACTGGAGGAACATTGAGCCACTTTTGTGGATCTGTTGCTTGTTTTGAAGAATATTCCACGAAGTTGCTAGATGTTTCTCTATGTTCCGTAAACTAATGCCGGTTGTTACTTCTTGTCGCCGGTTTTCATTTTGAGCGCTAAACTTAAAAGAAAAATCGGCAACACGACGAAACAGATACAAAAAAAAAAAAAAAAAAAAAAAGATGTCGGCGAATGAACACAATGTTGAAAATCAGGTAGCAACATTGGAACTTTCAATCACACCAGACTTGATCCTGCTAAACCGACGACCTGCGACGTCAGAGATGACATTGACATTGATCATAATACTTCAAAGTTATTTGAAAACCAAAACGAAACGAAGATTCCGGAAAACACATCGGAAAATACTGAGAATGAGGACTGGAAAGTTGTCATAAAAAACAAAAAACTTCAAAAACAAAGCAGACCCATTCCAATCTATGGCCAAAACAAGAATTTTCTTTTGGAAACAGCACAGATACCAACCTTGCTGTTCCTATCTGGTCTAGGCCCTTCAGTGGAAGCTCCAGATGTAGAAAAACATAAATAAAAGACACAACAAAAGTCCCCTGCAAATGCGTGAAGATGAAAACCAAGAAAAACTTTGTAAGCTGCTTCAAAATAGAGGTTGCTGATAAAGACAAAAAAAGCATTATGAATGTACACTATGGGGTAAGAACATATCCATTAATTTTTTCCTGCACATACGACGACGTCCAGAGAGTGGACACGATCAGAGAAAATAACTATCTACCATCAAAATATGCAGTGCTTAAAAAACAAACTAGAAGAACTTCAGATATTTCTTGAAGAGACTAATCCATCAATTATTTGTATCACAGAACATTGGTACACAAACAATTAAATCGCATATTTACTGGTAGATGGCAATACAACTTGCTCAGCTTTTTCGAGGAAAAATCACATACATGAAGGCTCAGCTATACTAATCAGGAACAAATGGCAGCACAATTTCAATGAAGAGGACTTTATTGTGTCAAAAACAGTTGAAAGTGTTATTGAATGTTCATCAGCTGTCAACAAACTTGATCATTTACTTGTAATCTGTATTTATAGGCCTCCTGATGGTAGCATTCCAACTTTTATGGAGGTTTTGAGTGAAATATTGAAATATAATTGCAAAATTCTTCTTTCGGGAGATTTCAATATTAATATGCTTGATACAAATCATGTAACAAACAATCTAAGGGATATTTTGACATGTTATAATTTCAGGCAAACGGTCGACGAGCCTACTAGGGTAACAAGTACATCGGCAACTCTAATTGATAATATTTTTGTCAACTTTCACACCTCAAAACAAAGCTTGGTAGTGGATACAGCACTTTCTGATCATTATGGCCAGATTCTGGAGATGGAGCTGTCTATTGCGGAGCAAGGCGACTCATTCACTACCAGAAGAATCTTTTCTGCGAACAGAATGGAACATTTCAGAAATGATTTGGCAGGGCTGACATGGAATGAAGTATACTGTGAGTCAAACGTTAATCTTGCTTAAAATAAATTTTTCCTAAAATTCAAACAATTATTTGACATACATTTTCAATATAAAACTTTTAGAAATCATACTAAAAAAGATAATACTTGGATTACACAGGGTATCAAAATATCATCTGAACATGAAAATTATCTATTTAGACAAGCAAAAAGGGGAAACATCGATATTGATATCTACTTCACATATAGTAAAATCTCCAAAAGAGTGGTTAAACAAGAGATGGGCAAGCATGTTTCAACTGAGAACTACGGATAATGCTGGGAAAACAATGTGGAATCTTGTCGAAAAGTATACAAACCAAAAACCTAAAAAAACAGAATCTATTCTACAAAACTTATGTAGACAAAATATGTCTCCAAAAGAAGCTCTAGATGAAGTCAATGAATTTTTTATAAACATATGTCCAGACTTGGGAGGAACAGCAGATTTATCAAACATAAACATATCTCAACATACACTCTTTCTTAAACCAAAGGACACAGCAGAAATCCAGAATATCATCTACAGTCTAAAAAAAAAGAAATCTGTGGGGATAGATGAATTACCTGTACATCTACTAAAAAAAGTTGCTTATCTAATATCTCCTATCCTAACACATATTGTAAATCTCAGTTTACAAAATGGAGTGTTTCCAGAAATGCTGAAAGTAGCCAAAATTTGCCCCATATATAAAAAAGGAGATAAAAACCTTATTTCAAATTATAGACCTATCGCATTGCTAAACAACTTGAGCAAGGTATCTGAAAAAATTATCCATAATAGATTTTTAGAGTTTATGGAAAAAAACCAAATAATATCAAACTATAAGAATGGTTTCAGACCCAAGAAGTCCACAATAAGAGCTATTTACCAAGCTCTAGAAAAGATCTTTCAATCTCTTAATGAGAATAAAGAAACTCTTGCACTCTGCCTGGATTTGTCAAGAGCATTTGACAGTGTACAGCATGATGTTTTAGTCACAAAAATGGAGAGATATGGTTTCAGAGGAACAAGTGCCAAGCTAATAGCATCATATTTGGAAAATCGCCTTCAATGCAGTGTATGTAATGATCCACAGGGACATCAGATTATTTCTGATACGCAGACAGTGAAGAGATGAGTCCCTCAAGGCTCAATTCTGGGTCCCCTACTATACATAATTTACACAAATGAAATTCCAGAAGTTACCAAATGTCACACTGTTAAATATGCTGATGATACCACGATTGTTTTCAATGTTGACAATGATCATACTGTGAAAGAAGATATAGATGAGGCTCTGGTCTTACTCAAAAGATGGTTTGATTCAAATAATCTTATTTTTAATGTCAAGAAGTCACGACTTTTCCAGTTTTCTTACCACACTAATCGACTAAACTTTGAACTGAAAACCGAGGATCTTCAGGCTGTGGATCATGCCAGGTTCCTTGGTGTAACTCTGGACTCGAGACTGGACTGGAAGTCTCACATAGACATGTTGGCATCAACAATATCACAAGTCTCTTATGGTCTAAGAATTCTTGCAGAGAATGTGGGACAGGAAGCTGCATTGGCTGCATACCACTCATATGTGGCCTCAAGGATGAGATATGGTATTGTGTTCTGGGGTGGCAGCTCTGACGTCTCGAGAATTCTGGTCTTGCAGAAGTGCTGTCTCCGACGAATCTTTAAGATGGAATTGCGAGAGAGTTGTCGACCAATTTTTAAAAAGGAGGGACTCCTTATTTGTTAGTACATTTTTGAAACATTGTTGTTTTTAAATATAAATCCCGACCTATTCTTGTGTATATCAAGAGATCGTCATCATAATACTAGACATAAGGATGATCTTTTACTTCCAAAAATCAAATACACAATCTTGCAAAAAAATGCGCAATATCTAATCATTAAAATATTTAACAAACTTCCACTCAGCATTAGAAATCAAGATTTGAATCATGGCTTCAGAAGGTCACTAAAAGATTTTTTGATGGGAAAAGCTTATTACTCACTGGACGAGTTCTTCAACGATGTGTGCCAGTTTTAGCATATTAGGATTTAACGAACAATAGATAGGTATAATTGATTGAAGTGATTGTCCTATTGAGTCTAATATTTACAAATATGTTTTACTTTAGACTATACGTTAGTTTTCAAGTTATTTTAAGCATCTTATGTTTTTTTTTATGCTGTCTGACATGTTCTATGCACTCGCTGTAATTTTATCAGGAACAAATGAAGGATTGATTTAAACTTCTACGAAGTGGAAACTTATCGGTGACTGAAAAGAGAATTTTGCTGAGAAGTATGTTTACTCACCGACTCATTTCCAATAAGACTCATTGTTAACATGACCTTATAAAGCCTCATATCTCCTTTGAAAAAAAGGATATCAGATCAACTAAAAAAGTAAAATGTTGAAAATAAATGAAACTTCAATATTTTAGCATAGGAGAAATTCCATTTCTACCAGGAAACTCTAAAGTGTTTTGAATTTCCAGCACATTCCACCTAATGCTAATTCCATTGCTAGTTTGACTACAAAGTTTTGAAACACTCTAAAGAGTTTTCTGGTAGAAATGGAAACTCTCCTATGCTGAAATATTGAAGTTTCATTCATTCTGATCATTTTGTTTTTTTGGTTGTGTATATGTGTGCATTAATAACACACATAGGATTTTTTTGTTGATTAAATGATTTTATAATATCATATAAGGAACTGTGAAGAGATAATGCTTGATGCGACTTTTTAACTGACACATTCAAAAACTGACACTTTCTTCCCAGGTGCAAACAGGTTGGATACCTGAACGGTTGATATGGTTTATTCTTTTTCAATGGAGATATGTATTAGGTCAGGTTCACATTGGGTCTGAGAAATAAGTCGGTGTAACACTCTAATGTCATTGACTATATTTCTTCTATCCCTTCTACCCGCCAAGTGAAAACACTGAGATGCGTTTCAGATGAAGAACAGAAACCATGAGTGACAACTGCCAATTTTTGTTGTTTATGTGGAAACAAAAAGGTTACATCAATGTTTCTGGAAGATTATGTTTACAGCAACAAGAAGAAACATACGAAACACAAAGTTGCTCAATGTTCCTCAAGTGGAAACGTAGCTTCATATTATTGTGTTTGTAATAGAACGTGGATGGCTCATAAGACGCAATGAAGTCTTCTCCGCATTTGATTGGAAACAAGATCAGCTCAATTCATCATTCTATCACATTGTGTCTTCATTTTGCATATCACTATTTTTCTTTGATTCATCTGATTGAAAGACATCAATTTCCTACAGCTATGAGTTTTCATGTTGATAACCTCTCTTCACACTGCATAGAACCTCTTGACTTTCAAGGTTTTCTTTCAAAAAATGATCATTTTCCTTGATGCATCAGTCAAATATAAGGTTCATTGAAAATTGGTTGTTGATGCCAGTTTGATGAAATTTGCTCTACAGCATCGAGTTTTCAAAGCCAGTCGCGTCACGCCCTTCATGATGTATTTTCGGTAACGTTTAACGACCTTCCGACCTTGCAAAATTTAATCGTCAGAAATTATTAGCGGCTCTTCTTACTCTACATTTCATTTCGTTGACGTGACATATAATTGAACCAATTTCGAATTCTCTTCACAATAATCTATAAAGAATTTTTAAACATTGTATATTTCAGAGAGTTCAAAAATCTAGATTTGCTTCTCAGCATTTTTTTTTTATTAAACCCAATAATATAAGTTCTGTATGGTAAGTAGATTTGTCTTGTCATGATGAAAAATATGAAAAATGTAATGTATACAAATCTTCAATACTTTCATCGTCTTCTCTGTGAATCAATATTGGTTGTGCATATCAAACAATGCTCACCTGTATATGTTTTTATAACCGTCTGGCAATGTTTTGATGATTAGGTATACTGACAAATGTTATCTAGATACAGGGTATTGCCAGTAAAAGAAAGGGGTGTTTTTGGGTATTTTTCGTGCGAATTTGTAGAACCGCTCGCACACGTCAATTCTGTTTTCAAGAGGAAAACTTTTTGGCCGATTCGGAGTTCAGACAGGATGCACTCTCCACTTGGGGGATTAGGGAACATAGGTCGAGTGGCAGATTGTTTGATAGAGCTTTTGATTACATCGTTAGATGTTTGACATCATTATCATTATAAATCAGCCTTGTCTCGCTCATTGCTGAACATAAGCTCCAGCCATTATACCTTGGACATTTCGAATCCAGTTTTTAGATATCCTCTTCATATCATCCGTCCATCGGGTCAGCGGTGTACCCCTGCGTTTGTGTGTATAATTCCTTAGACGCCACTCCAGTAACAACTGTTGTGCGACTGTTGTTCGTTCTACGGCATCCGAAACCTTTCTTCTGTCACGAACTTGCCATGTCACCCAATTTACTTGCCTGTTGGTGTTGGGTGGTAATACAATGTGACATTGTCCGTCATAACGTTGGGTATATATGGTAATTCCTTCATTATTTATATTCTTGAGAAACTTTCTTCGGGGATAGTTTGATAACCGAAGAATCAATTTTGAGACATGTCATGAGATTGTCGGTTAAGCGAGAATTCAAAAAAAAATCATTTTGGTGTCAAAAGATGGGTTATTTTGGCAAGATATCAATTAGACTACATAGGTTTGATGTTAAATTCGTCGAATTTTTCATAAAATAAAACAGTCAGTACATATAAATTAACAAATACAATATGGCTATGTCCATTTTTCCACAGAAAAAAAAATCAAATTTTATCAAGATTCAACTAGTCATCTTTGGTAAAATACGTAGCTACAATTGCCAAAGCAACGTTGATCAATGGTTTTTTTGATCGTCAGAAAATATGGGAAAACGGACATGGGTACAGTTTGGGTCACGACCAGACGATATTTTATAGCATATATCCCTTGGCTGTTCTATTTCACAAGAGATTCGACTGATTCAACATCAAACCAAGAATAAAACCTTTGTTGTTCCGTTGAATAAAGTTAATTTCAAAATATAATCAACATCCTCGATTTTCCTCTCGATAGAAAGGGTAGAATATGAGTTTCAAATTTGTTCATTTGATTTGGTACAAAATCGATATGTGGAGTCCTTGGTGGATTATAAACAACTTTTTCTTATAGTTTCTGTGATATCTTGTTTTGTTTTCTGCGTTCCACTCTACTTTCAAATTCAGCGACACCGTCACTCTTACCATTCTTTGGTCGCCAACATCTGATAGTTTGTTTAGTTCTGTTACATATGTCATTATTTGTCTCGTGATGATTAAATCGATTTTGTTTTTTGTCTTACCATCTGGGCTTATCCATATGTTCGGTCTTCTTGAGGAATTTGTTCATAGCTGCCAGTTGATGTTGAAGAAGAAACTTGAGCAGAAGGCTTCTTCTCTCGTTCCTTTCTCCAATTCCAATGATGTTGCTGTTTCTTTTTTTGTTTGGCATTGAAGTATCTAACTAACACGATAAAATAGGTTGGAAACGTTGACGGATTTTTGACATAAGTGGTGTGAAAACGAAAAGTTCTGATCAAACCGTTTTGTCGTATTTATAATGAAATTGGGTTAGCGAACAGTAGGGTTCGACAAGACAAGAAATCTTGTCTTGGTAATGATTTTCTTGTCTTGTCTTGAAAAAAAAAGTCGAGCAATCAAACAAATCTTGTCTTGACGCTTTCTTGAGAACTCTCATCTTGTCTTGATCCAAGAAATTTCAAGATCTTGAAAAATCTTGACAAAACGGGGATTCCCTTCCCCTTCTGGTTGTAAGGGCTATATTAAGTTGATAGATGATAATTAAGGAAGAATATTTGATTTCGACGGCAGTAGTACGTATTCGAATAGTCTGAAAGACCCAGCCAAAAGTTTTCGAGTCTTGGGTCAAGTCAAAATAAAAACAAGGACTTCCAAATTGTATGCATATGCATTTTTTGCCTCCCTCCCATATCTGGGTACTCCATTGTCTGAACTTATCAAAGTAGATACCGTAGAATGTGGTCACTTTGATCTGCGGAGGTTACTTTGACACCTAAGTAATTTTTTTATCTTCTTTTTATTTTAGAGGTTTCTTCAATTTTCTGCAGAATATTCTCTTTGTTATGAACTTGTTACAAAGCGACATATTGAAAAAAACCTTTATAATCAAACAAAGACGTGGACATCAAAGTAACCCCCCGCATATCAAAGTATCCCCATTTTATTGCTGGTTTCGAAAGTCCACGAAAATTTATGAGACACCACATATAATTATCATTGGTTATACGGAGAATTGGTCATTCCAGGGATATACTTGGATTGTAGAATCGGCCCTTAGTCGAAAATTGTCAAAGGTATAACGCTTTGTAATATACTGAAATGCTGAACTATAACGTCACACCATGCTCCAGTATATCGAAATACACAGAGTTTGAGACGAATAACTATTGGAAAGATGATATTTGAACGGAATACACAAATACGTATCGAATTTTTGGGATTTTATACACTTTTCATCAATGAATAAATTACGGTTTTTATATTTATTTATTTATTTTTTTGAACATTTTATATGAATATTTTCAATATTTTTTGATTTTTTGTCAAGAAATCTTGATATTGTCATAAAATTTCTTGTCTTGTCTTGAATCCGAAAATCTAGCTCTTGTCTTGATCTTGTCTAGAAATCAAGACAAGATCAACACAAGATCTTGATATTGTCAAGAAATTGGCGAACCCTAGCGGACAGGCTATGGTGCTATTAGACAGCTGACCAGAAATCCACTTCGGAGTTAACTTTCATACTATCTTATTTCACAAGCCGACAAAAATAAAAACTGACTTGGTGGGTGTACTACCATAATCAGTGTTTTGGACTTTATTCGAAAGATGAAAACTTATAGGTACTTGATGATAGCTTGACGCAGCGCAGCATTATGATACACATACCTCACTTATGTATGTTTTAAAAATTAATGATGTGCGATATGCGCACATAATTCTCTGATTCTTGCACGTTTTCTGACGATTTGAATACTCATCAATATTCAGAGATATTTCAACATTGTTTATGACTGTGTCTGGTCTCTATTCGTTCTCTACTGTTGTTTTGTTCTATAATCCGCTTTGAAGCATTTCGTTGACAAGTAAAGCTTTTAAATTGTCGAGATTGCAATATTCCTGAGAAACAATAGCCTTATGAGTTAATGTCACCAAAAGGTTTATTCAAAATAATGGCCTAGAACCGAGGAATTAGTTTTAGTCACCCATTCGGATATTTGCCAAATACCGCCGGGAGGCCGACTCAAGCTGTAAGTTTTTCTCCCTATCATAACCTATTCTGATCTCTCATTTCTGAGATAGATTCATTGACCAAATAAAAAAAATATTATTGACTAGATAATGTGATCTCATTTAACGAAAACCTATTAACTCTAAAAGTCTGTTATAAATGCTGGACATGCAATAACGATGAAACTATCAACAAGATCGTTTGGAAAGTTATACGAAGCCCTGAATTTTGAATAGATGAGAGGCGCAGTTATCAATTCAAAATAAAGTTACCAAATCTGCTTCAGTGATTATTGTCTCATCGATCTATCTTTTCAAGTCATGAGTTATTCAAGTATATAATACGTTTGGATGAGCCACTCCTGAGCTTGTTCTATCAGTATTTATAGAAGATTGTCCTTCAGATATAATTTCAAAGTTCACTAGAATAGATATCGTGGAATTCCTACTTATCCAAGTGATTGCGTGTTTAATAAAGGAAAATCTCCAATTCTCGTCTAAATATTATTTGTTTCTCATAAATGAGAATATCGTTGATATAAAACATTCTCGGGTGAGGTACTATATCAGTGAATTTCGAGAAAATAATATTGTGTATGTAAATTGCTCGTCAAATTAATAAACATGGCAATTTTTTTTCCCATGCTCAATAAGCTGTAGCTTTGAAACGAATAAACGGATTTTTTTGAGTGTTTTAGCGTCTTGAAGGTCGACTTTCGTATATTGGACTGACTTTTATAGATTTTGAGCAAGTCATTTCTATGATGAACAGGGTGCGGAAGGAAGTGATGCAATTTTTAGAATTTTCATGATAATCACATTTTGCTAAAAAACGATTGTTCACTTGATTTATACCTCAAGGGTATAGCCAAGATACGTACCTTGGGATATATTTGGTATTTTTCGAATAGGTCTTCTGAAGAGAGGCAAGAGGTAATTTTTCATTCCAATTCGTATTGTGCGATATTTTTTTGAAATTTGCGGACACAATTCAAAAGAAAAAAAAACAAAAGAGATGATTTAACTGAAGCGCTTATTAACGGGGTCTCTCAAAAATACGACAAACGATTTTTTTTTGGTATCGCGAAATTGATGACTGATGAACCAACAAGATATCTTTTTGATAAAAAAGTTTACTCCATCAAGTTTATCAGTTATTGATTTCACAATACAAAAAAAAATCAGACCCAATAATTATTATCGTCTGTCGTATTTTCAAGTAACTGTATGTAGTAGCCCTCAAGTAAGATCATCTTTTTCTTTTGAATCTCAAAACTATCGTATCGATGATTTAAAGCGCAAATATTGTATGTTCATAAAAATACGTGGGCATGCAATATTTGCGCTTTGAAACATCGGTATATAATGATATTTTGAAGTTAATTTAGTTGAATCCACGAATCTCAAAAGAAACATCGCAAAATACGTATTGGAATAAAAATTGATTGTTTTTTGTTTCCGACGAGCTATCAGGAAAATACCAAATACGTCCCGAAGTACATGTCTTGGCTGTAGTTACCCTTGTGATATGAAAATGGCAAAGAATAAATGTTTAGCAAAATCACAGTACCTTGAAATTTTTGAAAGTTGCATCAGTTTTTTCCGCACCCTGAATATGATAGAAAACACTAACTCATTCATAATCTACAAAACTTAGTCCGATGTACAGAAAGCGGTAAAACAATCGATAAAATTCGTTTATTTGTTCTAAAGTTACAGCTTATTGACTATGAGCAAACAAGATTCTATGTTCTTCATTTCAACGAGCAGTTTATTTTGTGTGATCAAAACAATTCGTACTTGTTGATACCGGTGCGCACGAAACTAAGCCTCCATTCTGTTTGCACTTTGATGAATTCCTCGGATTTCGTTGAATATGAAATCGAATGCAGTTGTCAAGAATGTTTTTTTTTCATCGCTTGAAGTAATGATACCTACGTATATCAAAATATAAGACAATGTTCAGTATCTTGAGCATTTGCGTACATTCATCATACGACGTGTTTTGTATAGTCAAAAAACGTATCTTTTTGCATATGCTGGTACCACAAGACTAATTTTGTGTCGTGGAATAGGGAATTTCTGTTTCACATGATCAAAACACCTTTCTGGTAAGCATGCTGTTAAAGGATTACCTGCTCTGGAAGATATCTTTATCTAGGGAGCAGGCGCAAAATTTGAATCGTCGAGAAGAAAGGGACGAACTTGATTTCTTCCGGTGACAGGTTTGATCTTAGAATTTGAAACAGATACGGGCATTATAAAATGAGCAGGGCGAAGACCACGATCAAGAACATTTCTAAACTGTTGCAAGTTGAGAGTACATTGGAGGTGGAGAATGCATGAAAGAAATTGTATGATTCCTGGCAAGATCGCCATGTAATGTAAGATATTGGATGAGGCTTTCTGATCTTTGACTAAACCTTGGTTGATTGAAAAAGGAAAATCATCAAGCCGGAATATCGTCTATTGACCACATCAAGACCGCCAAGGGCCGGACCGACATGGTCCGCCCTTCGACAACACTTGCTATCTCTAGGTGATGTTGAGTCTATCCGGGTCAATAGTCAATAATATTCTCCTTGTCTTGACTCGTGAGGACGGTGCCTTGTCAGCATGCATATTCAGCTTGTTTAGATATCACACGAATGTTGTTTAAACAACTACAAACTGATATAAAAGGTGACACTACAATTAAGCAGTATTTTTTCTTGGAGTTCTTCATCAGTAGACGGGAAGTGATTCCAAGAATCATGCAAAAATCTGATTATTGGATAGGATAGCGTTGGTTGTTTTTCTTATCTCTTTTTCTCTGAGTGACCCAGGAAATACCAAATGATCCATTCAATATTTTTCACTTCCAAATTGCTATAACGCTGTCCGAACGTTGTAGACTATTCATAAACTTGGCCACTCTCTTAGATAGTTGAGTCTGCTGCCGACTAGATTCAAATGAGATAAACCGGATGCTCAAGTCTTCGAAACAAATATTTTTTCAAAAATACCGACTTGAGCGAATGCTCAAAAACTAGAGTCAGCCGAGTGCAAGCAAAAGCTTGACTTTATTTATTATTACCAGTTGGAGAATATAGGTTCATCGAATCTTTGAGTCTAAGCTTATAATTTATCTCACTAATACCACCCAAGGTCTTCATTTTAGACGAGCTATGTTGGGTATCTTTGATGCAATATTTTAATAATCCGCATCTTGTCGATACAATATACATCAAATCAAATCAAAAATTGCTCTGATGTCATAAATGATACATACATTTACAAAACACAAATCAGTCAGTGAAAATTTCACAATACATATTTCGATGAATGTGATAACCTAATAATCATACACGAGAGGAGTGAAACACAGTACAAGATGTGGGATAGCCACAAAAACAACCAGAAAAGGAGTAAAAAGCTTTAGACAATAACAGCTGCTTTGCTTGTTTTCTGAACAGTACACCATTTTTACTCAATTCTGGAGAAAGCTTGTTGAATAGTTTTTTGCGCCTAAATATCACAGATTGTTCCGTTAGACTGAAACATGGCAACGGTACTACATTCTACATGCAAGCCTCGTATGGAGTATGATTGGGATGGTTATCTTCAGCGAACACGAAGCACACCGTCTTCAATATCAATCTGGAAGGACAAGTGAAGATGCCCCTCAAAAAGGGTGAACAAGACTCCATACAAGAACCAAACAACTATGTTCTGAAGAATAGTATAGACACAGATGTTCAAAGTGTATTCTTCAGAAACATACACTATATTGAAGATGAGAGAAAAGTAAGCGTAAAGTGAATATATTATCTTGAAAGGACAGCATCAAATTCTCGAGTAACCGTCCTTAACGCAAAACACTCCTTTGATATCTTGGATTTGGGGATTTCAACATGACGATCAAACTTCAAAACGGGAACCAATATGGGTATCGAGAAATGTAAATACAGTCCTGAACAACAGAAAATATCGGTATATCATCTCATTTTTGGTGCATCTGAATGTCTTCATTTATACCAAGGTATAAGTTCTCCAGGAATGAAAATATCGCATCATTTTTGCCCATATTGTGGCGGTGAGCAAAGTGATTGTAACTCAGACTAAAAGAGACCAATTGCTCCTTCATAACTCCTTGAACAATTTTGGCTAATGTAGGAATCAGAGAGATTGGCCTGAAGCCGATAGTATTGGTCTCCACCTTTGAACAAAGGTCTCACTCCGGATCTTCAAATCGAACTTGGAAAAGTCCCGGTTGCGAAAGAATGGTTGATTGCTTTTACCAACACTGACAGCATATCATCCGGCAGTTCCCAATGTCTTACCAATATGCGGATCTTTTGACTCGTCGATGCCGCTTGATGGTAACCAGTTTTGTGTTGTGTTTATCCTTGATGGTGCTCCACGGCATAGTGATTCTCTGAATAAATAGTTGCAACACATATATTTTTATCCTGGCAATACATTTAAACTATCACGAAAAACTTCATGAATCACACATCATCAGAAGAAAACAAGGAATGTTATTTCGAAAGGAGCTATTTGAAAAACGGATTACAAAACTACATTGCAGTGAATGCGCATCTACCGGATAAGGGAAAAGATATTTTGATTTCATCATTGACATAATCTTCTGCACAAACAATCAAACATATAAAAGAAAAGATATAATTTATTGACATAAATTATATCATGGACATGATTATAGTGTTTGCATCACGTTGTACAGTGTATTTGCCAACATATTATTGAAAAAATCATTTCAACAGAATGTTTGCTCATTGAACACAGTCATTGGACATGTATGCAGTCCCTTTGCTTGGCTTGTATTTGCACTATGTTAAATATTGAATCATGAGCATTGACACTTCCTGTCACTCCAATATAAATCTGTCAATCAAGTAATCGGCATAATACTGCCATGTGCGATTCCTATAGTTGCTAGATAAATCATCCGAAATGTATATGGCTTGTCGTTTTGCATTTCGAGACTAAATCATAGTTTATATCTTTATTAGCAAATTGTACTTTATCCGAATGGGTGTTTGTTTGTGTATAGGTGACGAATGAAGGGGGATATCAAAGTAATGCGAATTTAGTGAAACGGACAAATATTACATTCATTGGTATTGATGCCATCGTTAGCAGAACCATATTTGGAAACGTTGATTTCCAAAAATATTGATGCGTTTGAACTGTGAATATGAACTTTCGGAAAATGGTAAAGGCGATACTTCTTGAAAGCTACAAAACACCTATTTTTATTCATTCACACACAGGGTGACTTTCCGTAAACTTACCACTGTTTTTTTTTTCTTTGAATTATTGAATGATACATGTTTTTTAATATTTTCAACCTCCAAACAAGATTGACTCTCCATCTTGAAATTTAACTGAATAATTGTCGACTGATGAACCATTTTGAAAGTCTCTTCAAATTTCAAACTTGACATTTGAAGCTGCAAACACGATTTTTCTCGATATAATAGCGAGTTCGATCTTGTAAGGTATATCCAAAGATCCAATTTATGAAAATTATGAAAATGACTTGATTATTTTAGCGGGAAGGTAACCTAAGAGAGTTTTTCACGTTGAAATGATTCAATTCAAAAGTTCAGGGTTGAAGTTCAAATTATATGTCAAAACATTGTCAGTCTAAATAGTAGATAGACTCGACGGATCTGAACTGTTAATCCGTAAAAGAGTATTAAACGAGGTTGTATGTCAACGGTTGCCCACCCTTCATGATGTGTACTATAATAAATGAAATATTGGGATCCAATTTTCCCAGAAACTGTTTGCCATTGCAATTCAGTCAGGAATACATCTTCTTTGTCTGTTTTTTTTTACCAATGATTATAAAAGTCATCAATTTTTCATTAGACTCAAGATATTTTGGAATGTATGGCCTTTTAAAACAACCATTCAAGCTATAACCTGGAATTATCAGGGTTAAATACCCAGTGGAAATTAGACCTCAATGCATTGAACATCAGGTTCAATTTTTCATTCAAAAAAAATCTCCCATCATATTTTGTGAAAGAGAACTCCATGAAGAAAAAATTTATTGAGACCACTTCCATGGGTGGCGTTTCTTCCTAATTTTTTTACCATTTGTTCTTCATTTTTCTAAGAGCACAGACTCTAGTCTATTGTTATTTTTATCTAACCTTCGAGATGATAAAATTAGTTCACAATACTTGTGGGACTGTGGGCCAGACGAGTAGACCCTTATTCCAAAGTATTTTCCCTCATGCAACAATAAGAACATTATAGCAAATCATGTATTGATATCCATCTTAAGTTGCTGCTCACAATTTCGATCCCAATTTTCAAATTTTAGAAATCAGAAAAAAACTGTATATTTTTGAGAACCTGCTCTTTTTCATTCAAAATGTCAAAGAAATATCTTCACCTCCATGCGGAAATGGTTTAGTCAACGGTTAAGAGAAAAATGAGGAATGCAGTCGTATCTTATCTGTTTGGGACAACTGCGGTTATGAATGGAACGTTTCAATACTCACTCCCGTTTTATATAGATTTATTCATTTGATCATGTGATTTTGACTGTATTACAGAATTCATGTATTTATCAGGGTATTTCGAAAAACATGAGAGGGAATTGTCTGTAGTCAGTTCCATTTGTCTTGGTGATCTTATACTATGTGACATAAAAAAGAGAACACTATTTTATCATCCATAAGATCCAATGTTAACATGCTCTGATACAAAATATGCAACGTCACGTACTGATACAAATATTCATATCTTTCTCGCAATAGAAGAAATCTTGTCAACTCAAAGATCAAAATATCAAGAATGAATCAAGCTACAATAATTTGGCATATTTTTTTTTAATTATTTCAAACTCCACTGAATGTTTCAAAGTCCCAGGTCATTCCACCCAATGCATATTATTATCGAATTACCAGTTTGGTTCCAGAATCTTGAAACATTCTATGGAGTATAAAATTCAAAAATTGTTTTTTTTATGCCAAATTGTAGCTTGAGTCTTTCTGAACATTTTGATTTGTGAACTGATATCTCCTTTTTCAAGGAAGATATGTATGAAACTTTGTATCAGGGCATCTTTACATCCAATCATATGGAAAATAAACCAATGTTCTCCTTTTGATGGCACGTTCTATATGTTTTTGACTTGAGTTGACATTGTTAGTTGTAAACTTTGCTATTTTCAAACTCTTTCGTTTTCACTTACTGGCTTGCCCTGATCTTGACTTAGTCAAAACGCGTATGCGGTAATTAAATATATTTTAACATAAAAGGAGTATTAATTCACCCTTCTAGGTCTATATGAATTCAAAAGAGAGCCAGCTGAAGAAACGTGACTTGGATGCCAGTGGAAAGCTCTGTTAAATGAATGCGAGAATCCTGATAGTATGTTTCAAATTTCTGGCCCGATATGAGTGTGGTGTGCATTTAGAAAAAAGGACATGCAAGAAACTGCAATGGATAAGGAATTGTAGAGATCCAAAACTAGAAAAGAAATCTAGAAACTGGGAGGATCAAATAATAAATACATATCCCAACAAAAAATTCAAAAACTCTAGACCAGAAGAGAAGAATCTTGATTTGGGATAGAACTATTTCTTTTTACCTTAAGATATGATCAGATTGTCATACACAGCGATTGGTTATTGAACTCGAGACAATTTTATATCCTATTCATGACAAATAGAGTCATATAAGATAAACATACATGGTGTCATATACCTACAACCATGAGTGTGGCCATTCAAGTGTGCAACAATATAAGATGTTTTTTTATTGTTTGTAGAAACAAAATCCAAATTGTGCATGGTCGATAATCTTATGAGGTGCACCTAGAATTGTTGCAAGTCAAACATCATACGCGGTGGATCGAACAATATAAAAATTGTGCAAGAGTGAAGTACCCTTATTTCAAAAAATTCTGCAAAATGTTATAGAGAAAAGTTTCGTATCAATACCAAAAACAAAGCGCCCTAGAGAAAAATATGTTTTCCTGTATCCAATGATCAACTCAGGTATATAATGATAGAGAATAAAAACAATTCACTCTGAATAAGAGTTTTTTGATATGCATATTATGATGTTTTACCATGCTGAAAAGATAATTTGTGGAATTTCAAAGTTCTGTTGCAACAAAGATGAATATTGATTATAGATGTCCCTCCCTCAAACTTTTAAATTTGACGTCCCAAATAAAAGTTTCATGGCCAAAAATAAAAAATTTTAATAACGTGTTTTCTCGTATACAGGATGTTCCAATAAACCTGGGTGAGGTTTAACTTTCTTATTTCAAATTGATACCCTATTTTTCTATTTGATATTTGGATTCTCCTTTAAATTCTAAATATTTGCTGTGTGGCATATCCTATACCTAAGTTTAATGTCTAAAAAGATATCTGGGAGGGCATTTATAATCAATCAATCACCCTGTACAGGGTGAGCAAATAAGAATGCGAGGTACTGTATCTGGACGACTATTCATCGTAAAGACTTGAGATGCAGTCAGACAAAACTTGGAATTTTCTTGATCTCTCCATCACAAGAGTAGAAAATGGTCTATCTTATAACATATACAGAAAACCGACACAAAATGACCACGCCATACCATCTCATTCAAACCATTGTTTTTCCTATAAACTAGCTGCTTTCCATTCACTGATTCATCGCCTTTGAACAGTTTCTTTGAATTCGGTAAACTTCATCAATGAAAGAAATATCATCTATCAAATAGCTGCCAACAATGGTTATAAAACTTCTTCAATTGACAGACTACTAAAGAGAAAACACAGGAATATCTTGAGAGATCTCGCTAATGATTCGACAGACCAACCGATTACCCCTTGGCAACCTCCAAGATTCTTAAAACTCCCACTACATAACTTATCGTCCATATTATCCGGACTCAAGGACAAAGCTGAGGATCTCATGAAGAGCTGTGTTTATAGGCTCCAATGTGTAGACTGTAATTCGGTATATATTGGTAAGACTTGACGAAATTTCAAAACACGCATCGGGGAACATTTAAACATTTTGAAGTCACCTATTGATTACAGGTCAGCTTTTGGCTTACACCTTACACCTCAAACAACAAGGGCACAACTTTGACTTCTCTCACTTTAAGATGGTCCACAATATGCCCTATGGTAAACCTGGAGATAGCCAAAAGCTCTCTTGATACGGATTTCACTTTTTTGAATGATCCGGTTAAAAACCATTTCAGGGAAGCTGCACATTTCGCCAAATCCTTCAAACAATAGATCGTGTATTTCAGTTTAGTCTAATCAATGATGAATGTTGGACATATTATTTTGTATACAAGCACATTGTGAATTGGTAGTACGTAGGGTGCATATAGCATAATAGTTACCAACAATAGCGAAAGAGCTCAGACACTTCCTTTTTCGGCATTTATAACCTATATAAAAAAAATTAGTTCATTGTTTTGTTTTGAGTGATGTATTCAAGTTTGAGTCCCATGTTCTTTACAATTATTTGTCTTAATTCTTGACGTCCTCTGAAGAGATAATGTGAGTACTGAATGTAATACTAAGACCTGTGTACTAAGTTTTATTTTCCATCATACAGATATATCAAAGCTCTTGAAAATGGTTCTATTGACCAAGACATGTTGAGCTCTAATTGAAAAATTATATACAGTGAGAATCTTGGCTCTTGTTCCATAGAAAAAATATTGTAATGAAAAAATATTGAGTCATTTAAAATGTTCCATACGTAAAAATAAATGTTTTGTGTTGCTATGGATTTTCCATGAAAATGTCAAAGTCAACGCAAAATAGGTATTTTAAGTTGAAATGTATTCCAAAGAAAAAAAAATTCAAATTTACAGATGGTATTGCAGTAGTGGTGCCTCTTTGCGAGAAGTTTCAGCATTTTTTAGTGTGGAGTACCCAAATAGACCAGTTTCCGCATAACTTTTATTTCATTTCTTAGTTTTTTTCTTGACTTGTCAATACATCAGTCATCGCTATGGAACATTTCCAATGACTCAACTTTATTTCATTGTTCGGTTTTCCTATGGAACAAGTGCAAAAATTCTCACTGTATTTTGTGAAGATAAGGACTTCCCTTCCCACACACTTCGTGATATGAATGTTCACCCTGGAAATGAAATTGACAAATTCACTAAATAGATGCCTCCAACGTTTTATTTGGATTATTTCCTATGATTTTCGTACAGATCATTTTCCTATATCTTTTGAAATAGAAGAGTTACGGAAACTTCATCAGGAATCACGCAAGGAATACTTTTGAAACAGCCCCTATAAATTTGAATGAGTCAAAAAGATACACATCAGATTTGTTTTTATTCGCGCTCAACATTTTCTTCAGTTGATGTTAAAAAGAAAAGCCTATAAGTGAGAATGCCATCTTTTTTTCTACGAGCAGCTGACAAGTAGAATACAGTGCACCACTCGCCAAAAATAATACGGTGGACCAGTGAACACCTTATTCCAAAAATATTATAAAAAAAATGAGATTAACTAAAAAGAAGACAAAAAAACAGTGCAAATGCTCAAAATCCCCACCGCTGGCAAGGCACTCCAATCTTTTTGGAACATTCAGATATACAGGGGCTGTTTCGAAAGTATTTTCAAGGAATTCCTGATGAGGTCTCCGTAACTCTTCTATTTCAAAAGATATAGAAAAATAACCTTCATGAAAGTGGTAGGTCATTATTCAAACAACACGATGGAGGCATCTTTTTGTTGAGTTTGCATTTGAAAATTTCGAAAAAACCTCAAATACAGGTTTGACTTTCACAATTCATGTTATGTTGTCGACTAAAGCGAATAAAATCGACCTCGAGTGAATGCACCAGAAAAAGCAGATTTTCCTTTTTGAAATGAGCTCAAGAACAGTAAAATAGCTAGAGGAATTTCGAAGTTAAAGGCAATTTAGTTACATCAAGTTTGACGTCCTGTAGCTGTCTTATTTAACAACCTAGAGAGAAGTGTCGGGGAGCAATTTTGTGAAGAATATCGTCCAAAACCCACTTCCATATTCTCATTTGGCAGTGCACTGGGAAAAATGTTGAAAATTTGTCGATTTTTTGTTTTCACAGTACCGTTATGCCCCCTTGCGGCGATCCTGGAAGCTTGAAATATATGTCCAGCATTTTCTCTTGGGCACATTACTCTACTGGACAGATTTTTTTTCATGGGTCTCTATGATGAATAGTTCATTGTCGCTGAAAATGAGTCACCCTGTACATACATCTGTGATTCCCTGAAAAATAAAAATCCAACTTAATTTTAAAAAAATGCTTAAATTTCAACACAGTTATGAGAAGCGGAAATGATTTTCATTAATTTGTGAATATGTTCAAGTTGAACAAAAAAAAATGATGCAATGAATGACTTTCAAAAAAAAAAAAATCTAGGACGCCATTATTTTGGTATTTAGACTTTTAATTCTAAACAACTTCTTTTCATAACATTTTGCCGATTTTTTTGGAATAAGGGTGCTTTATTACTCATGTGCAATTTCTATATTTTTTGACCCACCGAGTATGATGTTTGATTAACAACTATTTCAATTGCAACTAAAAAGTTTATCGAACATGCACCAACTTTTGGTGATATTTGAATATTGGTTCTCCAATCAATTAAATAATGTTGCACAGTTAAAAGTATAAGGTATGACAAGCCCAAACCTACTTGAAAACAACGAAAAACAAGGAAGGTCGATATCTAGTCAATTTGACCTAAGTTGAGGAATCATGTCATTTAGGTCGAATATAATGGCAAAAAGTAATTTATAGGTACAAAACATATATCAATATCACTATCTTAAAAAACAATGCATTGAAATTTTGCAAACTCTGGCAATAATTTGTTGAAATGGACATGTATTCAGGGCGCATCAATTTTCTGCAAGTATCTCACCGATATTATACAGAAAAGTTTTTTTCCAAGTTCAATATTTCAATAAGCAATAAACACTTCTACGAAAATATTTTACCTAGTGGTTACGATCATAAACTTTATGGGTAAGGTGAGATAAGTAATAAAGAGACATTGTTTTACGGTCATCCGATGTTAAACGGAAAGGTTGGTACAGAACCTTGATAAATGTCCAGAGTTACATCCATTTTATTAGTGCCCTCCTTATACCGGTTTCGTCCCGAAATTGGACTCATCAGTAGGGCAGGTGGCAGCACTCACACCGATGTAACTCTAGGCACTACCCTGATCTGGGTAAGTGTGCAGCGGTTGTTTTTAGACAACGACTGCCATCTATTGGCTCGCAAGTCTGCGAACGCGAATAGATGTGAGGTATGTTCGAGCTGTACCTCTCGATCATGGAATAAAGAGACATTGTTTTACGGTTATCCGATGTTAAACGGAAAGGTTTTTTTTTATCCGTTTAACATCGGATAAAAACCCTGTATTTTGCTTCAAACCTCTCATTGTCTCTTGAGATCTTTTCTCTTGAGATTTTCTCAAGACTCCACTCGTAAGCCTTTGGTCACAGTGCATCCATATTTGACCGATTTTTGACTCTGGCGTATAATTACAATACAAATCTACATTGTGAGTACACGCCAGGTCAAACCTAAATAAAAAAAAAAAAAACAGGGACATCACCAAAGTCGAGTAGGTCCTCTATGAGCTCCCACAACAGTAATCACAGGACACTGTGAGATCGAAACAATGCTCCGAAAGTGGGACTGCATCGATGAGTATAAAACCAAAGTACATCTTTTCGATGCCACTACGCAGTTCTAAAGGAAACACGCCTCGTAAATATGGGACAGAACTACCTTGAAGACTTGGAAGAAGCGGAAAACATGGACATCGTGCAAATTCTGAACTTCGTAAAAACCATTGGATGGTCAAGAACAGAGAAATGAAGATCTGCAGGTTGAGTGACAGGTACTACCTATGGAAAAGAAGGAACACAATATGTCATTCAGCCTCCGAGTGAAGGCAGAGCAGAATTCGCAGTGCAGGCAGACCCTTGTAGCGTGACCTAACCAACCTTAATAACTTATCTATAACACACTATGAAAAGTACTTTAACCCACGAAATCGAGAAGAAAATATCCACGGAGATGGACGTCAAGGTTAAAAAGTTTTAAACAAACGACATTCTTGATGCACTTCGCGTCGCCGTGTTTAGCTTTACTGGCGAATCCGCACCATTGCCATTAAAATTGAACATATAATAATATCAACTGCAATAGCATAATCCAAACTACAATGATCACCTGAGGAGATAGTCGAGAGCAAGGATGCCGACTTCTGTTCACTTCTCCTCTATACTTGATTTTGTCTCTGAGACCAAAACAGTAAGAGTTCACTTCCTGTAATAACTATCAATGTCAATTTGAAGCAGCAGTGAGCACAAATGGTTCTATTCGCATTATCACTAGATACGTGATGAGGCCACAGGTATTCAAGAGGCCTCGAATCAAAACAAAGTGACGATATGGAGTTCGTCACATGGTGGGATATTGGATCATTCTGACAAGTTGTTGAAGACCTGGTACGACCACTCAAATTCGGAGCCGCGAAACAATTGAATGAATCCTCCTTCTCTTCTACCCACAAAATAAAAGACGTTACAGAATATCCTGTCGACATAGAGGTCTTGAGAAGACTCATGAGAGATGATAAGAAAAAAAAACCATTCAGTGTAACTTGTTCAAGGAATACAGCAGTCACTTATTGCGTTTCCGGACATTTTTGCATAGAAAAAGATTTATCTGTCACTTTCAGAAAAAAAAAGTTGGTAATCTGGAAAAATTCAAGATGGTATAAAAACTCCAAATACTGGAGGAAAAAGGACATTTGCCCGATTTGGTGACAAGGAAGTATTTTGCAATAGAGCCTTCTGTCTTGTTTGACATGCCCGTGTCCATCTTATAGGTGAAATGCTATCGCATGATCTCAAAAACCTACTTTGCTTTTCCAAAGATAACCTTCTTCAATTCAAGCAGTACTATCAGCATATTCTTGGCTTGCTGCTGCAGTCTTGGTGGAAACGACAAGAAGAAAGTTGCGGCTGTCCGATCTTGTGTGATTATTAATAATCATCGGAAAGGTTGGAAAAAATGTGTAGTCCACTCTAATACTATACATAATATAGTCGCTTGGTAGAGGAGTGTTGTAGATGCCTAAGGTCTCTGCGTGCGTGCATACATAAATCTGTGAGTAGCATGTTGGTTTTCATCACAGAGGTAAGTATTGCATCAAGAAACTTGAACTATGATCTTTTCCAGAGATGAGCTTTATGGTCAGCATCCACCTTATGAATTTATGTTTTATTTCAGTCATTGTCAATCCTTTGCTCAACTGTGGATAACTATTCAAGTGGATATCATAGAGCAATGCCAACTTGGAATTTTGTTATAGGGTCATGAGTGCCATTGTAGAAACTCCTATTTATATTGTCAGTTGAAGTTCGAGGAATTATTTCGAAAACTGGAACGCTTCATATCTATTCTTCAAGCAGTTTTTTTCATTGCCTAGTCAACATTCAGTTGATACCTACTAAAAAGCTAAGAAGTGTTTTAATAAGTGACATCTCGAAAACGTTAATAATCCTTAGTGATAATAATTCTTGGTTGGAACATACTCGTTTCGACTGCTAGTTTTATGAGTAAGCAGTAAAGGAGGTGATTGCCCCATGGCAGCGCAGTCACACCTTCTCCGTGTTCAGCCGTTAAGATTCTCCTCACGTGGCCCCAAAATTACAAATGGATGCCATTTAATTACATTGTCTTGGCAAGTAGTTTTAAAAGTAGCGGGGCGGCACATGTAATGAACGGAGTTGCTCACCCCTTCACCGCCGATCGCAATCAAACTGATTGATGTTGTTCAAAATATATCAAATAGAAATTTTGATTTAGATTCTAGAAAGCAAATGAGAACCGAGTTTCTTGAGATTTCGATTTTAACTTTTCGTAGGGGTCGGACAAAAAAGATATCAATTTGGATTGTTCACAAAAGGCAAACATACCTTTTTGGCAAGAATTAACGGATGATGGGGAATTCGCGAGCTGCGTATACCCACAATTTTTTTTCAAAAAATCCCTCTTTTCCAAATTGTTCTATCAATCTGGAAGTCTGAATGAATTTCAAAATGCAATAAAATGCTAACTAGAAATTGCGTAAGTTGTAAGTTCCTCCATGTGATTTGCACCGCTGGGCTGATAATAGGTTGATAGACTACAAAATTTATACTTTGTAGAAATTCAAAAAGTCTCTCAACACAACATCCTGGAAAAACCTTTTTCATCTCAATATTTTGAATAGGGGAGAGGCAGGTAAGATGGCAAACAATGTTTTGAAAAATCATATCTTTTATACGGATAAAAACTAAGGAAAAACATGTCGATTGGTTTTTTTCCAGATATGTTTGTTATCGATTTTAGGGGGTAGAAATAATTTGGAACACTTATTAACAAAAAAACGAATAACCAAAAGTATGCAAAAAACATCTTGCCCGCACATGTCGGGCAAAATGGCATACCTCAAAACATGAGACCTGAGAAGCAAAACAAGTTCTCAAAAATGTATTTTCAATAAAAACAAATCATTTGATAGATATAAATCTATTTTTAATAAAAAAAAAAGAACAAAAACCAAATACATACGTGTGTGTCTCTGAAGTGTCTCTGAAAGGTCTTTACAAAATCCTACCACATGTTGCTAAGGTCAAAATAAGCCGATTTAACGCAACTCACCTCAGACCGAAATGTCATCATTTCCAAAATAATCGAAAATATTAGGAATTTTCCAGTGTGGCATGGAACTATTTGAATGGAAACATCTCGAAAACGGCTTACTTGAGCGAGATCTGACAAGAGTACCTTATTCACTTGAAATCTTCTGGAGAATCTTTTTATTTAATGAAAGATTGAAAAAAATTACTGAGAAAATAGTTATGGACATTTTAAACCACATAATGTAAAGTGTGGGGCGCCCTCTAGCGGCCACAGTAAAACGGACTTCATGATCGGATTTCTCATACCACCAAAAACTGTCCAAAATGATGACAAAATTCAATTGTTAATTTCAAACTTGATCACCCCGTATCTCGGAAATGGTGACATTTCGATCTGAGGTGAATTGCGTTAAATCGGCTTATTTTGACTTCAGCGACATGTGGTAGGATTTTGTAAAGACCTTTTAGAGACACCTTGTATATTTGTAACAACGCTTTCAGCAAAGAAAACGCAAATACTAAAAAAAAAACTCTAACATTAGTGCTTGCCTCAATTCGTTTTCCGTTTGTAAGAGTTCACCATCTGGAACAACAATATTAAATCTTGCCTCTATCTATTGGGCAAGATGGCATACCATGCCATGCTGCCCAGCGGTCATAATATGTGCCAACTTGTCCTATCCACGGGTTTCACAAAATTCATTGAAAACTGAATGTCACACCTTTTTGTGACAATAAGTTTTTCAAAATAAAGCTTAAAAACAGAGGATTCTGCTTGCGTAAAAAAAAGTGATTTAAATTCCTCTCAGTATCAGTGAAACAGGTGAAAAGACAGAGCATAGCTCGGAGTTCAAGACGTTCCAACCACTTATTTACAAATAAATCGTGAACTGTCTTCGCAACCTTCACATAACTTTGTCAGCTCACTGCTGCCAGATAAATAAGCATTGCATTGTGAGTTTGGACATTTTGAGGGTGGTGGTTTCTGCAGAACATGTGGTATGCCATCTTGCCTGCTTTTCCCTACATATATTACCACAACCACAGAATATTCCAGAATCAATTGAATTTTGAGACTTCCGCAATTTTTCTTCACAGATCCCGATCGTTTTAACTAAAAAGTGTTTATGGGAAAAGGTGTTTAAAAAAATGTGGCATTCAGACTGATAGCAAATTTTGAATTGATATATTTTTTTCAAAATCTAAAGTGTTCAGTGCTTCCCAGATACGTTACTGTTTATCTATCAATGATAAAAAGTTTCCATGGCTTCATCTTATGACCATATAGTGCCTATCTTCAAGTTTATAGGTGATTTCGCTATGGTTTTGGTACCCCGTTTGGTTGGTCAAAATAAACCAATTGCCTGATTTTTGATATCTGTTTGGTACATGTGACGTCAGCGTTATGACGTATCATAGCAAACTTAGCCAGAATCCTTGTTAAAGTGGATTGGTTATTGGTTCGCGGCAAACGGCATGTCTCGATTACTTCCATGAATCGCCTCGGTACCCCGTTTGACAGACCAAACAACATACCAAATCTGCCGTGGCGTCACCGTTTATTATCTCGGAAGTGTTCGGTCATTTTTGACCAACCAAACTGGGTACCAAAACCATGCCGAATCATCTTATATTTCTTTGCTCGTGACCGACATACACCGACTGAAAATTCTAGCTTTACGGTCATCATCTTATTTTTTAGGAAGTGTTATTTTTGCACGGGACCTAGATGATATGCAGCCGAATATAGTTGAAACGTTGAACGCACGGATTAATTGAAACGAGAAAAGTACATGAGGTATCGTAATTGGCTTGTGGGTAGTGAAATAACTAATAAGGTACACTTCTATAACAACCAAAAAAAAACAACAACGTAGAGAGTTTTGTATCCATCGTATCAAATTTCCATACCTACTAGTCACTTATCCTATTATGACACTACGATATTTCGAGCTCACGTTGTCTCTAAGTAGCGACAGAAAACTGCTAATTTTATTCAACTAAAAAAAGAATATTGTCAGAGAGACAAGTGGAAGACAAAATAGAATAGAAAATCAGATATTAAAGAAATAGAAGTTTTCCTTTGAGACTTCAATCATTTAATTGTTTAAAAAATGTGCATACAGTTATGCTGCTAATTATTTTTTTATGAATGTTCCATACATTTTTGTTTTTCCAAATACATAGCAAATCATGACACAAGTTGATCTAAAGAGTTGTCAATATTTGGTTGCAGGGTTCAGGGAAATTTTGTCTTCATGCAGCGCTACACCGGAAAGGAGCGCGAGTATTACCGCTTAAACAATTCTGCCATTTTTGCCTGCCTTAGATTTCTACATGTCAATAAGCAGTATTTGAGCAGTAGGTAAGTTTGGGTTAATTTGGGATAGGTTGAAGAGGAAGGCTTGGCCATTTCTAGATAACGTGCAAATTTTAATCAACGGAGGGCGGTTGTGGCAGAATTGTTAATACTGTAATACTCCTCCACACGAAACGAGCTCTTCTCTCCCGTGTAGCGCTGAATGGTGACAAAGTTCCCCTGAACCCAACTATCGTTAAAGACGAACCTCATCTTCCTAGCCCCTTTCCCAAATTGTCTACAGTGCAATCAATTATTAACATCTTTTTGGACCACTCTGTATAATTGGCGGATGTTAATGCAATGAGAAAGATTTGATAAACTTTCATACAGACTGATCAATTCATACTGGTAAAATGTTGGGTTCAAACTATACTTTTGACCAGAAGATAACCGAAAAATGTTCACAAATTCATTGCTCCCTTATCAAGCCGGTAAAAAGAAACGCTTTGAGGTTTTGATATTAAAAAAAAAAATGCTATATCAATAAATTCCACAAAGTGTTTTCCATTTTTAGTTAATTTGATTCGCATAGTACTCCATGGACAGAAACACTTTTGCTTGGAAAATTTAAAAGACTGTAGAGTTACGCGATAAGAATAGGATTTTTGTATTGTCAGAACTTCAAAGCTTTGTTTTTTTGAATATTTGAATTTTTTGTTCACCTTTATAGCTCTTTTTTAGAGAAGATACTAAGATCTACTCTAGGACCGGTTTGCAGTCAGTCTTATGGAGAAAATAGAAATGATGCGTTGATTTTTCGAAGTTTTGTGACTTCCCTATACGAAAACATTTATGAATAAAAATAGCAGTTATAATCAACATTATGCAAAAGATAGAGGCTGTCATGATAGTGTTAACAGTTGATATTGTGGGTACTTGTAGAGGCGGACTGGTAAATGAACCGCACGCAGTTATCCCCACTATTTGTAGATATTGATGCATATAGGAAATAAAGGATTTAGATCAGTCTCATAAAATATGTGTTTCTATTCACACCTCAACACGCACTACCCAAGAACATGACATGGCGCTGCGAACAGGATCAAGATAGAATTTGTTCAGATCCAAAACGTTTAAACTTCAAAAACGTAATCTCGTTATCGAATACACGCAGTACAAAGTTGGTGACGCGCTGGTGAAATTTCGTGACTCGTAAAAACGTGCAAAGGTGACCAAAATGGCGACAGGAATTTCGCCGCCATCGGCCATGGAATTTACCGGACTTTTAGACGAAAACTGGAAATTCGTCCAAACTTTGTAACATAGAAATCGCAATCCGCATTTTCTTCCTCGTTTACAAAACTTTGAGGATATTGGAAGGAATCATTATCTTTAGCTTTTCATCACCAAAATTCAACGTTCGATTATCAATTATTGATCATTTTTCAAATATGAAAACATCGTGGTATATGTTGATGTCTCTTTTGATTAATGAGACCCCATTGTGATATGATCCACATATAGAAGTCATTATAAAGCATACTTAATGAAACAATTAGAGAATCATCGTTGGCGCGTTGTGACAAGCAACAAAAAGTGAGTGATCGTTTTCCAAGTAAATGTTTATACGGTAATCTATAACTGCAGCAGTTCCTGATCGGTCGGTCTGCTCATAAATCATAGCTAGTATTAATTCCGGACATTTATCAGGGTTTTCCGATGTGTATGTACGAATTGCTAGTACGTGGCAGTGTGACTATTTGTCCGATAAAGGCTGGAAACTTTCCATTGCATTTTTCGAATTATTTAACCAAGAAATTATTGTTTCATGACCGGTCATCGCCTCTCGATTTTTTCCTTGTGATCCTTGCCATATAAAAATAACTATAGTTTTCATGAAACGATCTCATCATACTGAACATCCATCGTCTCAACCTGTCTTTTGTTGTTACGCGATTTTTAGAAATATTGTGTCTTTGACAATCATCAGGTGTGAACAGATGAAAAAACTCCACATTTTCACTAAGATCCGCATACCCTACCACATCCTGATATTTGCGTGTTTGAGCCATAAAGAATACAATCTGCTTGATGTATTTTGCTTTGCATTATTTTTTGACGATATTATATCATCCTAGTTCGGTATTTTTCCTCTCAAAGTCAATTGTGAGAGTATAGCTATGCAATGGAAACAGTTTGTCCAAGAAACCTATTTGATACACTCCACGTCTTCAGCTTAATTCAATGTTTTGCAATTTTCCAAACTTCATTTCAAACTTGTCACAGCATCAATAAAATCAAACACATCAAAATAATCTGATGACAGTAGCAATAATCTTCAGTTCTTGGTTAATGAATGAAATTTTGAATACTCGGTGATTTCTACGTTTCCTTGTTAACTTCGCCGATATCTTGTGTGTTTGTTAGTTTCACAGGTTACAATTATGGAAAGGCATCATTTGATTCGCGAGAGTTACGTTCAGTGAGAATGTTTCGAGCGGGTTTAAGTCTAAGAGTACTCGCCAATACACTCCATACAAACGAATGTTTAACTAATCTCTGTGGTTGAGATCTCAAGCAACGGAAAGTGTGAATGAACGCCATACAGTCCGCACAAGTACAACCGATGAAATCGAAGATCGTTTCATAAGACTACGAGGACTTCAAGATTGGACTGCTGCTGCAACACAATTTGCAATTCAGCTTTATTATACGCATCAACTACTTATAAGTGGCCAAACCATCAGAAAGAGACTTTATGAATCTGGATTGAATGCCCGGAGACCTGTGAGGGTTCCTGTGTTATGCATGTCCTGATACTGCTAGGGTGGTGAGAACATTTTCTTGCTGAAAATGGAATTATTATTTTACCATGGCCAGTACAATCACCAGATCTAAACCCTGTCGAATGGAATGCAATTGTGCAGACATCACATTGACAATCACATCCTTAGTATGCTGCGAGTATGTGAATTGGTAATTATTAACCGTGGAGGCCATATTTATATTATATTGAGAAGAAAAAGCATGTTCTTCCAAACTTATAAGCAAGAGAAAATTTGGAAAATTTTCTCTGTTTTTGAAAATAGATTATGTTTTATTAAATCAAGTTAAATCAATTGGATTTTTCAAAAAACCATAATTATTTGTTCGATAAAGTATAGTTTCTTCAATGCAATAAGCTCAAAAATAATCACTTTTAAATACCTTTTTTGTATCTTAGTATCTCCTAGATTATTATGATGTGGTATTTTGCTTTACTCTGTCATCCATAGCACATAGTACTGGTGAATCGTGTAATATTGTATTTGTCTACTTGTCGAGTGAAAACTTTTCCGAGGCAAGGATATGGTCATGAATGAGATTGGGCAAATAACTTATTTGGGACGGAGTTATAGCTATAACCATTTTTGAACGAAACACAAAACTTAGTCAATAAAATTGGGCTTTCAAATCAAATAATCTGAAACTGTGAATAAGGAAACCAAGAAACAGATAAACAAGAGATCAAAGAACCACTATACATACGTGATTTGGATGCCAGTTCAAAGGGTACCAATTAACACTATTGGTAAATAACACTAGATCACCTTTAAACAAATATAATATATTTCCGATAAGCGCAATTCCTTTATTATGTTTCTCATACTTCAGAAAAATCAAACTTCTCATCTTATCATAGTTCTAGAATACTCTGCATAAAAATCTTTCTGAAAGATATGCTCTGTAGTTTTGTGGCACATTCATGATATACCAGATTTTTTTGGGTTTTTCGCCACACCCTATCAAAAAACAATCAAACTAGTGTTTATATACCGGATCTTCTATATCACCTGAAAAAAAGTCTATCAGTAAACAACAAAACCTAGCAATATCAAACGTTTTGGAAGCGAATCTGCTTCCGTTGTCAGTGGAACCTAAAAAAAGAATAATGGATTCAAATTCAAAAAATATTGTTTATTTTTGTGTGATTTCGCAGTAAAATTGGCTTTTTGTGTTAATGGCACAAAATATAACTTTTACTTTTTCATTATTAGTATATAAATACTAGTTTGAATGTTTTTTGATAGGGTGTGGCGAAAAATCCAAAAAAATCTGCTAAAAATCTTTCTCTTCCGAACCACATTGACAATCTTCTTTTAACCTTTCAAATACAGGAGAGACAAGAGACACGTGAAATATAAGACTTATTATCAATTGAAAAGTGAATACTAATTGAGAATACTACAATTGAGAATACTGTCATCGCCTCTCGATTTTTTCCTTGTGATCCTTGCCATATAAAAATAACTATAGTTTTCATGAAACGATCTCATCATACTGAACATCCATCGTCTCAACCTGTCTTTTGTTGTTACGCGATTTTTAGAAATATTGTGTCTTTGACAATCATCAGGTGTGAACAGATGAAAAAACTCCACATTTTCACTAAGATCCGCATACCCTACCACATCCTGATATTTGCGTGTTTGAGCCATAAAGAATACAATCTGCTGGATGTATTTTGCTTTGCATTATTTTTTGACGATATTATATCATCCTAGTTCGGTATTTTTCCTCTCAAAGTCAATTGTGAGAGTATAGCTATGCAATGGAAACAGTTTGTCCAAGAAACCTATTTGATACACTCCACGTCTTCAGCTTAATTCACTGTTTTCCAATTTTCCAAACTTCATTTCAAACTTGTCACAGCATCAATAAAATCAAACACATCAAAATAATCTGATGACAGTAGCAATAATCTTCAGTTCTTGGTTAATGAATGAAATTTTGAATACTCGGTGATTTCTACGTTTCCTTGTTAACTTCGCCGATATCTTGTGTGTTTGTTAGTTTCACAGGTTACAATTATGGAAAGGCATCATTTGATTCGCGAGAGTTACGTTCAGTGAGAATGTTTCGAGCGGGTTTAAGTCTAAGAGTACTCGCCAATACACTCCATACAAACGAATGTTTAACTAATCTCTGTGGTTGAGATCTCAAGCAACGGAAAGTGTGAATGAACGCCATACAGTCCGCACAAGTACAACCGATGAAATCGAAGATCGTTTCATAAGACTACGAGGACTTCAAGATTGGACTGCTGCTGCAACACAATTTGCAATTCAGCTTTATTATACGCATCAACTACTTATAAGTGGCCAAACCATCAGAAAGAGACTTTATGAATCTGGATTGAATGCCCGGAGACCTGTGAGGGTTCCTGTGTTATGCATGTCCTGATACTGCTAGGGTGGTGAGAACATTTTCTTGCTGAAATGGAATTATTATTTTACCATGGCCAGTACAATCACCAGATCTAAACCCTGTCGAATGGAATGCAATTGTGCAGACATCACATTGACAATCACATCCTTAGTATGCTGCGAGTATGTGAATTGGTAATTATTAACCGTGGAGGCCATATTTATATTATATTGAGAAGAAAAAGCATGTTCTTCCAAACTTATAAGCAAGAGAAAATTTGGAAAATTTTCTCTGTTTTTGAAAATAGATTATGTTTCATTAAATCAAGTTAAATCAATTGGATTTTTCAAAAAACCATAATTATTTGTTCGATAAAGTATAGTTTCTTCAATGCAATAAGCTCAAAAATAATCACTTTTAAATACCTTTTTTGTATCTTAGTATCTCCTAGATTATTATGATGTGGTATTTTGCTTTACTCTGTCATCCATAGCACATAGTACTGGTGAATCGTGTAATATTGTATTTGTCTACTTGTCGAGTGAAAACTTTTCCGAGGCAAGGATATGGTCATGAATGAGATTGGGCAAATAACTTATTTGGGACGGAGTTATAGCTATAACCATTTTTGAACGAAACACAAAACTTAGTCAATAAAATTGGGCTTTCAAATCAAATAATCTGAAACTGTGAATAAGGAAACCAAGAAACAGATAAACAAGAGATCAAAGAACCACTATACATACGTGATTTGGATGCCAGTTCAAAGGGTACCAATTAACACTATTGGTAAATAACACTAGATCACCTTTAAACAAATATAATATATTTCCGATAAGCGCAATTCCTTTATTATGTTTCTCATACTTCAGAAACATCAAACTTCTCATCTTATCATAGTTCTAGAATACTCTGCATACAAATCTTTCTGAAAGATATGCTCTGTAGTTTTGTGGCACATTCATGATATACCAGACTTTTTTGGGTTTTTCGCCACACCCTATCAAAAAACAATCAAACTAGTGTTTATATACCGGATCTTCTATATCACCTGAAAAAAAGTCTATCAGTAAACAACAAAACCTAGCAATATCAAACGTTTTGGAAGCGAATCTGCTTCCGTTGTCAGTGGAACCTAAAAAAAGAATAATGGATTCAAATTCAAAAAATATTGTTTATTTTTGTGTGATTTCGCAGTAAAATTGGCTCTTTGTGTTAATGGCACAAAATATAACTTTTACTTTTTCATTATTAGTATATAAATACTAGTTTGAATGTTTTTTGATAGGGTGTGGCGAAAAATCTAAAAAAATCTGCTAAAAATCTTTCTCTTCCGAACCACATTGACAATCTTCTTTTAACCTTTCAAATACAGGAGAGACAAGAGACACGTGAAATATAAGACTTATTATCAATTGAAAAGTGTCCATCAGCAAGAAAGTTCAACGCAATCCTGAGAATCACTGTCACGTGTTAGGTATTATTTACGAATTTCTAACATCGTACGTTCATCTTCAAACGATCATATCATTGAGTAAAAAATATTATTTTGATAGATGAATTTTCCGTTAATGGAACTTGGTTCCGTATATATAAAACAACTTTATCTTGGCATTAATAAATTGTTCACTAGTAGTCTAGCTGAAAACAATGCCGTCGTGTGGGAAAGATAATTTTTTTGATGGTTTTGCTACCGTTATCGTGTGCTTATTCTTTCACTGCTTACACACATACGGTTGGTTTTTCAGTTGTTAACTTGAAATATAGCTATGGAAAAACACGATGGAATTTTTTTGTATCACTATTGACACATTTATGACAATGATCATTAGTTAACGCTGAGAATACTGTCATTCGCTTACCACTCTTTCTTATTACAAAACAGGGAGCGTTGATCCTTTATTTTCCAAAGGCGATGCAATTGATCGGTATATTATTATACAGAGTGATGCAGTTTTGTCCGGCAGTATAAAAAAAAATCGATTCGTTTGTCGTTTTCCTGATATTAGAAAAATAAGATTGTACCAATTAAAATGAACAATTTTCATTCTATGAAAAATTGTGAAATTTTTAGTTTTTTATAGGCTTGTTCTAAAAATGGACATAACCTCAATTGTTTGAGTGGTTCTTGTCATGGTATGGTTCGAGAGGGCATTTTGTCGTCTTTCAGAATAACACAAAAAGTGAGTCTCAACTGAATTTGGTTCTTATAAAACTGTAGTGTAACTGTTTCAAATCAAATCTTTGAAGGTGTTTATCTCGAAACTTACGAGAAATTGGAAAAATGTCCAATAAATAAAAATTGTCCATTCTAATTAGTAGAATCTAAATTTTGAACTTTGCCTGATAAAACTGGGTCACTCTGCATACAACATATGTTTTTATTCACATCCACAACAACATCGTTAAAGAAAAAAATGTATCTATTATACAGGGTGTCCGTTTTGTGTCATACCATGCACCATTGCCATCTTCGAAACAGTAAGTTGTACAAGGTCGGTTGAATGAGAGTTGTTGCATTCTTTGCTGGTCATTGCAGAATCATTCACTGTGTCGAAAAGTTATATTTAGTTTGCGAGATATATGGTAGAGTATACAGTGAAAAAGCTCAAATCAGTTTCGTTTTGTTAAATATTTCCGGAACTATTCATTTTCGAGACACAGTTTGAATTTAAAAGTTTCATAACTTTTTCCATTCTACATTACGATGGCCTCAAAATATATAAACGACATTAAGTATTCGAGTAACTACCATCAACTTCAATTTTTTACATGTGGACCTGGATTTTTTATAAATTTCAAAACCTCTCTTCATACTCTTTAAAGTTTTGTGGAATGACATCGCCAGGAGTTAAGACAAATACGGCTCTGATTTTATCATATTTTGAACTTCAAAAATCTTCAACATTCTATCGAATTAGATCTAAATAACGAAAAATATTTCAATAAACAATCAGGTTGTAGAACTTTGAAGAATTACAAAAAAATCCTGCCGTGGACATTTGACAGGGTCGAAACGTCGTCAATGTTATTTGTGCGGTACATCATTGAAAAGGTTATAGAGAAAAAATTCAAAGATGATTATGAAAACTCCAGATTCGTTTTTGAAAAAAATGAAGTTGATGATGGTTACTTGGTTACTCGAATACGAAACGTCGTATACACAATCTGAAGACATCGCACCGTAGAATGGGAAAAATTTGCAAACTTTCAAATTTGAACTGTGTCTCGAAAATGAATAATTTCTGAAATATTTATCGAAATCAATTTGGATCATTTTTACAATTTACCCTGCAAACTTATAACAAAATTGCGACTAAGTGCTTCTAAAAGAGGATAAAAAACGGAATTTTTCTCTGATTCAATTAACTTCGTGGCCCTTTTTCTTTTCGAGATAGCAATAATAGTTGTATCATTTGAGACGGAGACCCTGTAGATACAATCGAATTGATAGGAGACTTACTAAAACACATCAATGTTACCTATAGGGCTTGTACAACATTGTGAAAAATCGATGGTTTCCGAGAGAGAGCAACTTCTATGAAACTCGTTAAAATCAGATCTTCGAGTGTCCCACCTGAAAAATTATATATCCATTCAAGTTTTGCAACTGTGAATATCCATTTCTTTGATCAAACATCAACATTGAACTTGGAGCTCAAAACATTCAATTTTCAAATTATCAGTAGAATTTTTTCTTCTTTTTCTGGATGCTTACGAGTTGTTCTACTTGCCCTTAAATTATTTTCGTTGATATTTCGAACACCCTATACAGGGTGTCCCCAAAAAAATGGAGCATGGGGCAACAAGAAAATCTTGCGATTTGCGATAGACCCGAACTTGTTTTATATCCGTTAGTTGATTTTAAGTGATACACAGTGTCTCAAAGTTAAATTCTGATTTTTGATTTAATTTGAATAACTTTTGGAATGAAGAAGTTATTGTGATGAAATTTGATAAACAGTGTATATACAGATTCACTTCTGTATATAGGGATCGGGGCTCCTATTATACGTAAAGCAAAGGTTAAATGGAGAAAGTTCCAGAGGAAACATAGTGCATTCGATATTCGGCTTCAGATTCACGATCGGTCAAATGGCAGATTTCGTTTTTTCCCAGTAAATAACGGCTAATTTGACAGCTGTGAAAATGTCACATTATCAGGACACTTTTTTGAGACGAATAAAATGGCGTACATGACATGTCTCAATCGTCTTTAGTTTTTCCGTAACCCGCCTCAACTTTCATTTTTTTCTTATGGCCGCCATAAAAGATTCAAGTATCATCGAGATATCACATTTCGTAGATATGAGTCATGGCCTTCTTTTTCAAGAAGGTTGGAGATGTACCCCTAACGACGCGACGGCAGTCTCATAAAACGCAATTTAGAAAAACCGTGATTAATTTGGTAAACTAGGTATAAATAGCAATATTGCAAGGGTTGTACGAAAAACAGTCACTAATAATTATTAAATTATTGTCAAAAATGTCTTGATGCTTGTTCCATGTTCTATTGTGAATTCAATTCGTTCAACACGTTCGCTGCACACCAAATGCGTTAACTTTAGGTTGATACAGTACTTATTCCTATTTTGCGACAAATGAAGCATAGCCTCCTTAGAAAAGATTGAGTTGACTAGGAAGTGTGATATTTCGATGATATATGAATCTTTTATGCACTTGTAAGACTGGAAATTTTACGCTCTTTCGAAAAATCGAAAGATCCAATATGACGTTCAAAAGAAAAATAAAAGTTGAGGCGAGTTACGGGAAAACTTGAGACGTGTCATGTACGCCATTTTATTCGTCTTATTTACAAAGGTGTTCTGATAATGTCACATTTTCACAGCTGTCAAATTAGAAGCCGGATATCAATGCACTCAGCTTCCTCTAAAACTTTCTCCATTTAACCTTTGCTGTAGGTATAATAGGAACCAATCCCTGTATAGAAAAGAGAATGCGGGACGCGTATTCACCAACCCTAACCCAATGCAGTGCAAATCGGTTCCGACTGCGGCCGAACGACAAATATACAAACCATATCCCGATACAGTGCTCCTGCACTGGGCATGGTTAGGGTCTGGAAATTGTGTGTTGTGAAGCATATTTTATGCAACACGGTTTTTAAAATCTAAAAAAAATAAAAAAGAGTCGAAACTAGTACATATTTCATATTTCTCAAAGTTTACAGGTGAATGAATACATTCAACCTTCAACTTAAACAGGGTTCCTGTTAAATTTAGAACATGGAATATTCAACCTACATATTACATCAAAATGGTCAAATGAAATCATTAATAACTGTCTTGAGACAAACTACTACCGCAAACTACTGTAACTTGTGACTAAATCAATGAGGTTTTGGCATTTGACATATTTATATGCGACAAGCGACGCGAGTTAAACCGGCCCTTTTTTTTTCTTGAAATTGATCCTGGTTGAACTCCAATATTTTCTTTTCGCTGGATAACGGACTTGTTAATATTAACTGAATTTGTAGCAATTTGTGATTTTTTTGTATTTTCTAACTTTGCATTGGCTGTTTTTGAGAGTGGTGAAATTGTGTTTTTGTTTTGGTCTCTGATACTTTCATAAGCCTATTTATATTTAAGCGGAAATTTTCCAGCTGCATGTCATTCCCCATATTGATATCAGTAGTTTTCATTTCAAGTTCAGATTCAATAATATATGTAATTCGTTTTCTCGAAGAAACATTTTTGCTATTTTTATCAATAGTAAGAATTCATAAGAGTCGTCTCCAACATTCGTGCAAAAAAAAACCTATCCTTCGCTTTTATACCTCCTAAAACTATTCTAGTCAACTGTATTCTTTCATTTGTGGAAAGATAAGTCCCTGTGATAATATTTCATGTACCGCATACAAATGTTTGCAAAAAGCTGCGCCTTGTCCTGCTATGCACTCATGGTTTTCATATCTATAAATAAGTACTTATTAAAATTCATCACTTTTGGAGGAGTCAGTCATCCAATTCATCATCTGATATTTTATGATCAGCAAGTTTTTTTCTTTTGCAATGAAGTTTTCAGAAGCAAAAAACTAGGTAGGAACCCATACCTCTATGAGTAGTTTCTTGCTTCGGTTTCCAGTATCACGACGATCAAAAAAGTTTATGGGTCGCAATACGCGATGATTTCTCAGTACTGATGCCATAAAACCTTTCAAGGCACACATGTTGAATGTTCTACATCTCTATAGAACCACATCTTTCGAATATTCCAATAGCCTAATAGATGAGCACCAATATCAATCTGTTCTGAGTTTCCACAGATTCCGTTTGTAACTCAAACAATGATCATATTTTTTGGGATCAACGACTACGTGTATACGGCAATGACCAAATATTTGATGCGCGGATCAAATGACTCCACGCGTACTTTTGAACTGATGAAGGACCATTGTTCACACCAGTTAAACCGTGTCAGACAACCCAATGGAATTCTTCCAATCTTGGAAATGCCAAATATTAACGTTACCACACTATCGGTCTGGTTGTAAGATCCACTGGATTCTAGAGATACTATGATCTTGTGAGAGATCCATTTTGTGACCACGTCACATTATTTTTGATGTTCCGTGAGCTGAGGTTACAACTGACCCATTATCATTTTCGTGAATAGCCGTTTATATGCCAAGATCGGCCTGATTTTTTTTTAATACCATCAACATATTTTTTGATCTTGTTTACCAAAGTTTTTAGTTCTGGAAGAAAAATTACAGGTATTTAACGAATTTGTTTAATCAATTTGACTTTGCTTTACCTCCGCTTGCGTATAACGATTAAGTTTGCCTTTTTCGAGAATCAATTTCTGCGTTAGCTACTAGCATCAACGTTCCAAACACAGTTAACAGTTCGAACAGTGACTTTGAAATTTTCAGTTCAACTACTTCAGAGAAATATGATTGCATAGTATCTTCCATCAAAGTCACAAACAAAACTTGCACCTACTTCATCAAAAATATGTTTATCTAAGTAGTTATGAGTTTTGAGTTTGAGAAAATTTCGTACTTAAAACTCAATGCACGCAAACGCGCACACCACAAACCCTATACGTGCGCAGTGCACGCGCACTGTATCGGGTAATGGTTTGTTAATTTGTCGCTCGGCCGAAATCGGAATTGATTTGCACTGTAATGGGTTAGGGTTGTTAAATACGCATCCGGGACACACTGTATAAGGGTGGTTCAACATACAAAGTTCAAATCTGGCCTTCGTACGACTCCCACTTGTAGAAGGCGCCTTTCACACACCTTTTCATTCATTCAAATAATCATGACTTTTTTGTATGTGTTACAGTAAATGTTAGGAATTCAGTGAAAGCTAGCTTTCACTAGTTGATGCTAGCAATTACTTGATCCGTTAGAAAATGTTGAATTTTGAAGAATATTGTACACTTTCACTAGTGAATGTTGGAGAAACTTTATCAAATCAACTTTTACTGAAAGCAGTTAGGAAAAGTTCTTGTTAAAACTTATTTCCGCCATTCAACTAACCCAAGGTGCACGGGGCACTAAATGATGTCGCTCACGCGACATCAAAATTTTTGCCAAACCCAAACTAACCCAAACGAACCCAAACTAACCCAGACTAACCCCTACTGAGAATACTTGAGTATTTTCTATAATACGGTATCTGAACAATGTTCACATTGTACACCTGCGAATCATAAGTCTCGTATTTTCCAGAGCGTCTAATCTGTCGGCGAATTCCAACTCGGACCAATAAGGATATTTATAATCACGATAATAATTTTCAGTGTAGCAGCTTTCACTAGAAAAGTTACGTGAATGCTAACAATTACTAGTAAGAGTATGATGAAGTCGATCGAATTCAACTTTCACTAGCTAAATGTTTCCAAATCAGGAAAAGCTTACTTTTCCTAGTAACAGTTAGCTTTTACTGATTACCAGGTTTTACTGTGACATATGCACTCTATAATTTTTTTTTTTTTATAAAAACTTGATTTTGCCGTCATATTGACATAAAATGGTAGACTTTGCAAAAGTGACTAGGAGTTACCTTTTTCAAGATATTTGCACTTTGAGTGATGCAATGTTGTTTAAAATGGCAAATTTTTGAAAATGAACAAAGGTGGCTTTGAAAACGCCGTCATCGTGGTAATTTGGATTTGTCTCAATGTTTCTTATAAAAAAAAAATCAATCGATAATTTTATCAAGAAACTTGAAACAACTGTCAACATTGCCATAATAACACCGTTTCCAAAACCCACTATGTTTATTTTCAAAATTTGCAATCTCAAACCACATTGCATGGATTACTTCAAGTGCAAAAATCTTGAAAAAGCTTACCCTCAACAGTTTTTACAAATTACCTTTTTTATGTAAATATGATTGGAAAAGTATTTTTTTCAAAAAAAAACAAACATTTATTAGCTTGTGAAAAAAGTTCTGACCATTTGAATGAGTGGAAACGTGTGTGAGTGGCGCCCTCTACAAGTTAAAGTCATACTAAGGCCAGATTTGAATTTTGCATGTCAAACAATTCTCATATACCAAACTTATATGACAAATGTCGCGAAAATAACTCAATTATTTGAAAAGTTATGAAAAAATCAAAAATCAAAATTCAACCTAGACTAGGGTTTTGCGAGACCACAAGAGTATTGGTGACTTGTCTTGATGTTGGTGACAAGGCCAAGATCAAGACTAGGACCTAAGACTCTTTTCAAGACCCAGACCAAGGTTTGACGTTCGAGACCAAGACTCTACCTTGAGACTTACGTCTTGATCTTGGTCTTGGATAAAAAAATCGACACAATATTTACTAAGATCTGCAAATAGCTCTATCTACATTTAATTAATCTTTTAAATGAATCAATTCTTCATAAATGTATTATTACAATTTACCAATTTACAATAGGTAGACTGACGTGGTAAGACAAAACGCCGTGTCTACAAAATTCTCCAAATATGTGGTCTTGGAATGTCGGGCCTTTTACAAGTAATGGTGAGATATTTTTGCTACGACAAAACAAAGATATATCATCTGAGTTTTTGTATCAGATATGGCATTTTTACGGACATAGAACCAGATTTTGGAGCCCAAAACACCAAGATCGCATTCATTTTTGAAGTATCTTGTGGATACGGCGTTTTGGATTATCACGGCGGTATAGACCAGTGCTGCCAAGTCAACGAATATCCGTTAATTTTATCGCAATTTTTCAGTAGATGCCGTGAAAAATCTAATCAAACTATGACAATGTTAAAACAAAATGTAACAATATGCTCAAATTATTCAGTGATGCGCCTACCTTAATAGGCCAATAAGCTTCAAAATGAGATATGTGACGCTTTTCGGAAAATATTAGGAATTTTTCGGTGTGGCATGGAACACTTTAAATGGACATATCTCGAAAACGACTTTCTTGAGCGAGCTTTGACTAGAGTACCTTATTTATTTGAAATCGTCTGGAAAATCTTTTTATTCGATAAAAGATTGAAGTCAAATAACTAAGAAAATAGTTATGGACATTTTAAATCACAACATGTAAAGTGTAGGGCGCCCTCTAGCGGCCACAGTAAAACGAACTACATAATCGATTTTGACACAACAAAACCCTTGCATACCAATTTTCAGAGCGATATGTTGTTGAGACCTTTTAGAGACACCCTGTATTACCATTGTCGCACAGGCGCACAACCACATACAGCTCGTTCAATGGTTCAATGCTTTTCTGCGGTCACGTCCAGTATTTGACGTTTGGCAGTATGTCGTAGATTCATCGCTCCACATGTGACATTTGTCAAATTGATCCGAAAGACCCTCGTCCAGACGTGCGTGATTTTTTTTTCAATGTGTAAGAGAGAGACGGAAAATTATGACGTTACCGCAGGAAAGCCATGAACAGACTATAGGTAGTATGTACTGATGGCCCTCGCGTGCGTTATCTCTGCTCAGCCCAGTGTTGCCAACACGTGGAAAATTTCCCAATCGCTGGTTCTTTGGTTCATTGGTCCTTTGGTCCTTTGGTTCCTTAGTTCTTTGGTTCTTTGGTTCTTATTTAACAAAATATGACTTGGTGAGGTTGTGTTTGCATGATTTTGTTGTGTTCCAGAGGATTTTGTTCAAATTAGCTAGGTATGTAGTTCTATGTGGGATTTGATCAAAAAAAAAAAAAAAAAATGATCAAGTGAGGTTATGTTTGCATAGTTTTGTTTCCTTTCCCAAAAGATTTTGTTCCAATTAGGTATGTTGGTTCTAATTTGGAATTTGATCTATAAATTATAAAAAAAAATACATAGTGACGTTGTTTGCATGTTTTTTTTTATTTTCTTAATGTTTTATTCAAATTGGGTATGTGGGTTCTAATTTGGAATTATGTCATGAAATGTAGAGAAAATAAGATAGTAAAGTTATGTATGCATAGTTTTGTTATTTTCCAAAGGATTTTTTTCAAATTAGGTATGTAGGCTCCAGTTTGGAATTTGATCAAGACATTCAAAAAATATATACATAGTGAGGCTATGTTTGCAGAGTTTTGTTGTTTTCCAAAGGATTTTGTTCAAATCAGGTATGTAGGTTCTAATTTGGAATCTGATCAAGAAATTTAAAAAAATACATAGTGAGGTTATATTGGTATAGTTTTGTCATTTTCCAAAGGATCTTGTTCAAATTGAGTATGTAGGTTCTATTTGAGATTTGATCAAATAATTTGAACAAAAAACTTCAAAGTAAGGTTATGTTTGCATATTTTTACTTTTTTCCAAAGGATTTCGTTCAAACTGGGTATGTATGTTCTATTTGGGATTTGATCAAGTAATTTAAACAAAAAATGATATAGTCAGGTTATGTTTGCATAGCTTTATCATTTTCCAAAGGATTTTGTTTAGAAAAAATTAAATAATGAGGTTATGTTTGCATAGTTTTCTCATTTTCCAAAGGATTTTGTTCAAATTAGGTATGAAGGTTCTGATTTGGAATTTGATCATGAAATTTGCGAGAACGGATGATTTTTACACGAAGGCTAGCTCTAAATTTCTGTAAAAAGAAGTCAATATATTGAGTCAAGTAGATATTTTCCAAGGTTGAAAAAATTTGAAGCCTGCTTAGAGCTGAGCGTCGCCGTCGCGATTCGTCGAAAATATAAATCAATTGCAGGAACTTTGAAATCACTCGCATACGAAAGTACATGTTATATAATTTTTCTTTTGTGATTCACTCGAACCCATTTATCTTACACAACTCTGAGTTTTACGGGTTCATAGTGAATATTCCTTGATTTACAAAAAATGTGATTACGGATGATATTCACAAGAATGCTAGTCTCAATTTCTATAAGAAGTATTCAGTGTATGGCGTCAAGTAGATATTTTTAAAATTTTAAAAAATGTCACGCCTACCAAGAGCTAAGCGTCGCGATGCGACAAAAACATCAATGGATCGCAGGGACTTTGAAGTCACGCGCATGGGGAATTACAAGTTATTTATACACTTTTTTTCATTTACTTGAACCCATTTATCTTGATAATTTCTGAACTGGCTTAGTAAAAAATTCTTGGTTGACAAAAGATCATCCGTAATAGGATTGTTTATCATTCAAGAAATGTCTACTCTGAACCGCTATAATTCAGAAAGGAGTGGAATGATTAAGTTTGAGTGAATACCAATAAGATTTACTTATAACATGGACTTTCGAATGCGCGTGATTTCAAAGTTTCCGAAATCGATTCATATTTCCGACGCGTCGCGACGCTTAGCTCTTGTGGGCGTTGATTTTTTCAAACTTTGAAAAGTATAAATATAAAATACATACAAAAATATGAACTTGACCTCATACACTGACTACTTTTTACAAAAATTGAGACAAGTATTCTTGTAAAAATCATCCGTAATCGCATTTTTTGTCAATCAAGACATGTTAACTATTAACTGGTATAACTCAGAAGTGAGAAAGATAAATCAGTTCGAGTAAATAACAAAAAAGTTTATAAATAACATTCACTTTCGCATGCGCTTGATTTAAAAGTTCCTGCAATCGATTTATATTTTCGACGAGTCGCGGTGCTCAGCTCTTGATAGGCGTCGAATTTTTCAAACTGTGAAAAATATCTACATGACCCCATACATTGAACACTTTTTACAGAAACTGAATATTTATATTCGTTTTCGAGATATTGGCGTGCGGAGTTTCAAGTGAAAAACTCTGTATAGGTTCTATTTGAGATTTGATCAGAAAATTTAGGAAACTAATTAAATATAGTGAGGTTTGGTTTACATAGTTTTGTTATACAGTGCGTTTTTTTGAGACGGAATTTAGAGATTTCCATGTTAAATTTTCAGTTCTGTGTAAGCAGTACTTCTATTCAAAGTATACGGCTAAAACTTGGCGTAGAAAAACGTTGGTGCCTAGAGATTATGTTTTTTCATCAATTAACAAAGAATAAATTGAAAAAGATTAAAAAAATGCACTTATTGATTGAAAAGTAATACTTTTTTACTAGCCTTGTATATGCCACTGTCAACCAATAACTTCATTGTCAAATTGTAGTCTCATTCATTTCTAACAGTATAATACGATAATAATTCAAAATGTTCCCTATTAAAGGCCAAGCAGTATCCTCGATGGTCATAGAAATAAAAGAAATTTTTTGATAAACAAATTGACAATGAAGTTAGACACGTCAGAAAATTGGTTGTCACCGTCATATACAAGGCATGTTAAAATTATGACTTTTTGATCAATCAAAACATCTTTTGAGTCTTTTTCCAAGTTATTCCGGCGTAATTGATGAACTTACTTGATCTCGAAGCACCAAAGTTCATCAACGGCAAGTTTCAGCTGTGTACTACGAATGTAGAAGTTCTGCTAACATGGCATTGAAAATTTTACATTGGAATCCCTATGTTCCGTCTTGAAAAAAACCCACTGTTTAAAATATTGTTAATCATAAATCACTATACTCATACAAAGAAAAAACATGTATCAGAAAATGCAACCATCAACAAGAACAAACTTGAGCCGACATGACATATACGATAATCATGTGTGAAAGGATCAAAGCTTTGATCATCGACAATCGACAATAATGACATTGAAATGAAATAGAATTGACAGGTCAAGTTCAAGATGTCTGCGCCCATGCCGTTCCACAAAAATTGGATGCGCAGTGGTCAAACAACAAAAAACATATTGTAGGTATTTCATGTTATCAATCTAGCCTTGGTGAGGTTTTCATTTCTGTTGTGTGGTCATAAGTACACCAGGTAGTTTTTTGTTTGAGTAAAAAACTTAGAAAATGTGAGGTTGTTAGATTACCAGATAAACAGGGTTAGTCAGATGTCTGGAAAAGGTCGATTATTGGTTAAACTATACGAGCTACTGGCTTAAGTTAAATACAAAAGTTGAAGGGTTTTGGAATATCTAATGGCTGGTGAAAACTCAAATTTCACAGAGTCGGTTATAGAGTCGTCGTGGAACAACAAAGTTGCATGTTTTTAAATGGAACCTTCTGCATATTATTTGATAGTTTTCTTTTTACTTAATTTTTGAGGTAATTGCAAAATTGTAAAACACAGAATGTTCTTGAATTCAGCTGTTTTCGAGTCATCGCGTTTTATAAATGACATTTTTGCATCTTTGACAAAAAAAAACTCAAAACGGTTCAAGATGGAGAGAAACTGTCTGTACTTTCTAGTCTCAACTTTTCAAGAACTATCCAAGGACATGTGATCAATTATTTTCAAAAAATGATAAAAGGTGTCGAAAGAAGCAGACATTTGTGTAAGAAATTTCTAACAGCAATGGCAAAGTGAGGCGAGGCACTATCTTGCTGGAATCATATTATGTGGCCAATACCATTGGGAGAATACGAGGGAAAATAGCAGGCTGGACGCTGGTAAAATTTCGTTTTTTTTTTATGAATTATGAAAAACGCATGTTGATAAAAAATTTAAATTTTGAGGTTAAAATAAGGTGAAAACGAAAAATGAAATGAGATTCATAAAAATATATCATTGCATTTGAAAAAATTAAGTATGGTAGCATTTTTCTCAAGTGATGAAGTATGATAATTCATAGGCGTACATTCAAAAGGGTGAACTATTAGATTTGACGTGAATTGAGTCCTGAAGGTAGTCTTCTCTTGGGAAAAAAACGCCGATTTGCTTATGACCAAACAACAGACGTGAAAACTATCACCAAGGTGAGATTAATAACACGAAATACATTTTTTTGTTGTTGTTTTTCGTCCACTGCACATCCAATTTTTGTGAAACGTTATGGACGCAGACATCTTGGAATTGATCTGTCAATTTTGCTTAATTGTAATGTAATCATTGTCAATTGTCAAGGATCAATGCCTGGTTTACATTTCAATTTTATTTCAAAATGCAGCTGGCAAATTTCCGTTTGTCAAATGGAAATCATATGGTACCATCTATATTGAGTTTGACATAGACGTGATTTTGAACTGAAATTCGATGTAGATGGTGGAATATGAGTCCCGTTTGCGAAACGGAAATTTGACATTTCCAATTCGAACAGAACATGAATGTTAACCTTACGCAAAGCTTTGATCCTTTCACCCATGATTGTCGTATACTATGTCATGTTGTCTCGAATTTGTTCTTGTTGATGGTTGCATTTTCAGCATTTTCTGTTGCATATTTTTTCTTTTTATATTTATAAGTTATTTTTAATGAATTATAATTTGAATAACAAAACTATTAAAATTAAAATTCAACATTTCATTTGTTTTTGAAATTTTCTTATCAAATCCAAAATAGAATCTACATATCTATCTAATTTGAACCAAATCCTTTCGAAAATGACCAAACTATGCGGAAATAACATCACTATAATATTTTTTCTCAAATTTTCTGATCAATTCCCAAATAGAACCCACATACCTGATTTGAACAAAATCTTCTAGATAATAACAAAACCTTGCAAATATAACCTCACTTAACCATCTAATCATTTTTTTTATATGAAATCCCAAATAGAACCTACATATTTTACTAATTTATATATATATATAATATACTTATAAATACAAAATACCGCGAGTAGCTTGTCGGGTCTCCCGGGAGGATGTTGAAACAGACATATACTTGTTCACATAGGTCTGTCCTTGGTTAGGAGATCGAGTTATGCGCAGAATCGATTTGCGAGAATTGTGATTCGCCGGCTGAAGCATGAAACATGGCTGAAACAGTGTTGCATGCTTCATATCAGCTGTTGTATCGACTTATTTTTAAATTATTCGGGTGGGTGATAAATATGAGCATAAGTGGAAAATAAGTTCATAAATTAATCTCATGTAATCCAGGATTTTGCGTTTAGGTGTGAGATTGCATGAGATTTGACATTTTTTTGCAACAAAATCCCTACAAAATATTATTTATTATTCTGGAGTGTTATTATTGATTCAAAAACGATTTGAATTAGTTTGGTGATTTGTTGTCGACTTGACATTGAGATATTATAGTTACTTAATAGTTTTTGAAGTAAAATATATCACCACAGATTGGTAAGTGTTCCGGCCAGTGAAGAATGAATCCTGAACCCAGCAAGTGTGCTTCTGGTGGCAAAATTATTATATTTTCAATGTGACATTAAGCATCCACCTTTTTTAAAGTGACATATAATTTATAATTTATGTTCAAATAAATCTAGTTATTTGCTAAGAATAGTTTGGAATTGGGTTGCCATCAAAGCAAGCAGAAGAGAATACAGTCCACAAGCTATTGAAGTACCCAACATGGTCCCTACGAGCCGCATGGCAAGAAGCAAGTAAATAGATGTGGCGGTTTCGTGTGAAAAATCCAAAATACTCTGTCTATTGCCGCTGCCAGCCTGAGACAAGGACGAAAAATTTGAGCAGCAAGAGTTTCCAGAGAGTTTGGTTTTCGCTAGTTCAAGTTCAACCGAAAAGTGGATCTAGTGGGTGATCTAGTGCCGGGAGTGAGTCGTTTCCAATTTTTTCCCTCCTACCCGCGGTTATCACATTTTGCTAAGAGTCCAAGATTGTCTCCAGAAATTTCAATCAAGCAGGCATTTTTTTCCCAAGGTAGCTGTCAAGTTTACGCTAGTGGAATATTTTTTAATATTTTCGTGAAACATGCCTTCACAAGACAATCTTACAAGAAAGAAGGGTTCTTTAAAAGCCTCTCTGACAAATTTCACTAAGTATGTAGATGAAAAACAAGAGATTCTACAACAAGAGCAAAGTTTAAATGGAACAGATTTCATTCAATTGCAAGAACGATTTATTCGTATAAAATGCGTTTTTCAAGAATTCTGTCAGATACAAGATTACATTGAGGAAGGTATTGCAGTAATCAATGTGACTGAACAAAATACAGAGCGCTCTAATTTTGAGAACTCATATTTTGCTATCACAGTGGTAGCTGAAAATATGCTAGACTAGTTTGGTCCCAAAAAGGACTGCGAGGTATTCTCTGTTCATTCAGGTCGATCAAATCATAGATCAGGTTCATCAAACCATGGATTTGTTGGGTTCAGTCAGGTAAAACTGCCAGTAATTCCACTGCCAAAATTTCAAGGTTCATTTCAAGATTGGTTGGAATATGAAGACACTTTTTACTCCCTGGTCCACGAAAATGAATAACTTTCTGCAATCCAAAAGTGTCATTATCTAAGAGCATCTCTAGAGGGCAACGCGGCTCATGTTCTTAGATCAATTGAATTCACAACAAACGGATATGAACTTTGAATGATCGTTCTAATAATACAAAGTTATTGGTTCACAACCACATCAAAGGTCTTTTCACGCTAGAAGACATAACCAAAGAAACGTCTAGCAAAATAAGAAAATTGATCAACGATGAATCAAAGCATCCAAGGTCGCTCGAGCTATTGAACCTAGATCTTTCTAATTGGGATCCTCTACTAATTTGTTACCTCCAAGCTATAACAGAGTACATTGAATGAGTGGGAGAAACATTCAGTTTTGCTAGATAATCTCACTTTGAAAAATTTGAAATCATTTTTGACAAATCGTGCGGATGTTTTGGAAATGCTAGAATATAAAATGCATGCGCATGCGAAGTCGAGTCAATATGATAAGCAAGGACATAGAGAGTCTAAGCATCGTTTGGAGGCTAGATCATTTGTTACCTTTTCATTTTCGTGCTACTACTGTAAACAACAGCATTCTATCTATGCTTGCGAAGGTGTTCGTAATTTACCTGTGCATAGAAACGAGTTTGTTACCAGGTCCAAGTTATGCAAAAATTGTCTACGATCTCATCCACCCAAGAAGTGTAAGCTCGGTCCTTGCAGAGAATGTCGTTGGTGGCACAACAGTCTTTTGCATCAAGGCAATGGAAGTTCAAGCGCCCATTGTCAACAGCCCAAGTGCAAATTTTTTGATAAATGGCGTAGTCCTCATGGTACTCGGGCCTTATCAGATTCTGGTTCGATGTCATCGTGGATTACCACGGATCTTTGCGATCGACTAGAACTAGACAAGATAAACGCAAAGTTGGATCTTTTTTGGAATCTCTAATGCAGTTGTCAAAATACACGAAAAATGCAAAATTCAATTATCGTCATTTCATCGGAATTTCAAAGCAAATTTGACCTGTTTTATTGTTTCAAAAATCACCAACGTAACACCAGGTTTCAAAATCGACCTCAAGTCTCTACATATTCCAGAAACTCTAGATCTTGCAGATCCGGAATTCAACAATCCAGGTCCCGTTGAAATTCTTATAGGTGGTGATATATTTTGGAGTCTTCTGAATTCAGAAAAAAAGCATTGTGGTAAACGTGATCCAGTATTGCAGGACACCGCACTAGGATGGGTCGTGGCTGGACAAGTTGGAGGAACTCAAGTAACACCAAAGAACCAAGCAGTATCGTGTAATTCGAGTTCAAATCAGGATTTACGGAATGCTTAGATGAAATTTTGGGAAATTGAGGAGTTTACTTCTACGAAGCCGCTGTCTTGAGGCGAGCTAGAGTGTGAGAGAATTTTTACTAAAACCACATACAGAAACCAAGATGGCCGTTTCGTAGTGACGTTACCATTGAAAAAGTCTGCTGATTGTCTAGGAGAATCACGCTTCCAAGCAGAAAAAATGTTTTATAATTTGGAGAAGAAGAAGCAAAAACAAATCTTTGGGTGGGCAGTATTCAAATTTCATAGATGAATATAAAGCACTTAATCATATGACGGAAGACAACTCAGGTTCAAGTGAAGTTGAATATTATATGCCGCATCATGATGTGTTGCGAGGTGATAGTTTGACAACAAAACTAAGAGTTGTATTTTATGCAAGTTCACCATCTAGTAATGGTATTTCATTGAACAATATCCAGGTCTCCAGCAGGATTTGCTTTCGATACTTTTGCCATTCCGCGAAGGTTGGTATGTAGTTTCCGCCGATTGCAAAATGATGTACCGGCAAATTTTGGTGAATCCAAAGCAAAGATGTCTTGGAAAGATTTTGTGGCGGGATAAACCCACGGAGAAACACCGTTCTCATACTGTGACGTATGGTCATGCTAGTGTAAGCTATTTAGCTATTCGCTGTTTTATTGAATTGGCCAACGAATGCGCAGATTCAGATCCAGATATTCAAGATATCAATAGGCGATGTTTCTATGTTGATAATCTTCTTTTAAGCACTGACACTATTCAGCAAGGTCAATATATATGCCAAGAGATTTCAAAGAATCAAAAGAAAGGCTGTTTCGAACTTCGGAAATGGTACTTCAACGAGCAAAAGATTCTAGAGGGTATTGAATGTAAAGACGAAGCTTTCGCAGTTCTGAAATTTAGACTAGATGAGAAGACAAAGACACTTGGTTTAACTTGGTCCTGTTGTAATGACAAGTTGACCTACAGTATTGATATTTTCAATGAACAAAGAGTGACGAAGAGGTCAGTTCTTTCTCTTACGGCTAGCATATTCGATCCCTTAGGTCTTCTGAGTCCATGCACTGTCATTGCAAAAATGTTCAGGCAGGAGTTATGATGCGAAAAATTATCGTGGGATGACCAGTTATCGACTCATCTAGCTTCCTATTGGCACAAGTTCAAGAATGACCTACCCAGTTTAAACAAGTTGAACATTCAGCGTCATATCTTATGCAGTGAAGCAAAGGTGATTAAGCTGCACGGTTTTGCCGACGCTTCCGAGAAATCTTATGGAGCATGTTTGTATGTACGCAGCATCAATGAATCCGGAGAAATTCAAGTTAGTCTTTTGTGTGCAAAATCGAAAGTTTTAACGTTGAAAACACTAGGTATACCTAGGTTGGAACTGTGTGCTGCTTTGTTGTTAGCACGTTTGGTAGATAAAGTTAGAACGTCTTCCAATCTTAAACTTCAGACTTACTTTTTCTGGACAGAATCATCCATAGTTTTGGCGTGAATTCAGACTAGCCCCAATTCACTGAAAACTTTTATTGGAACAAGAGTCGCTACCATTCAAGATCTGAGCAGGACTGAAGAATGGAGGCATATCTCAACTCAAGATAATCCCGCGGATTATGTCTCAATCAAGAGCATCCAAATCAGATTCTAGAGCAGGATGATTGGTGGCACAGGCCTAAATTTCTGGAATTCTCTCCCTCTCAATATTTCTATTGATGAAGTGTTTTGATCTACTGGTATTTTCAATCCCACTGAATCTTCATCAAAAGGGAAATCCGGGATATCTGAGACCACATCTTCCCAATCATTCCTACGAAAGAGTTCAAAGTGGATAATCTTCCCGAATCGAAATCACCCGCAATCAACACGATTTTGACTAATTTAGTTGACGAGTTTCCTTTTGAAAGATTTTCCAAATTTTTACGCTTAGTTCGAGTTTCCGCTTATTTATTGAGGTTCAAAAATAATTGCTTGAAATCGATTTTTGATCAAGTGAAATTTCCTCTCAGAAGAGATGAATTGATTTGTGCCAAAACTAGTTTGTTGAAAATGTCACAAAGGCAATCATTGTTTAACGAATTTACCAATTTAATGAAATGTGAGTTATTGGATGTGAAAAGTAAGTATCAAAGTCTAACTCCATATCTAGACCTTTCAGAATTTTCTTCTGATAAAAATCATCCAATTATTCTTGATTCAAAACATCACTTAACAAAGTTACTGTTCGCCCATGAGCATATTCGCTTGATGCATGCTGGACCGCAAGCTTAACTGTCCAGTATTAGAGACGAATTTTGGCCTATATCTGGTCGCAATTTAGCTCGATCAACGGTTCGAAAGTGCAACAGGTGCTTTCTATTCAGGCCAGAATTCGTACAGCCAATTATGGCAAATTCACCAAAAATTCGTACGACTCCTTCTCCTCCGTTTCATGTAACCGGTCTCGATTATGCTGGTCCATTTTTAGTGAGACAGGGATTGAGCAGATGTCGCAATTGTGCGCTAGAAAAATGTTTTGTTGAAGTATTTGTGTGTTTCTCCACATAGGCTTTACATCTTGAGTTTATTCCTAGTTTGAGCACAGGCTTTAAGAATCAAGCAAAGATACTCTGATGTCAGATTTATCTAATAACGGCATTGAGTGGCAATTTTTATGTCCATATTCGCCTCATATGGAGGGCTTATGGGAAAGTGGAGATAAGAGTATCAAATTCAATTTTAAGAAGGTTCTTGCAAACGCTCACCTCACATTTGAAAAATTCTCTACTATTTTATATTAAAATGGGGCAATCTTGAACCCTCGACCAATTTGTCCATTATCCTTCGATCCCAACGACCTCACTCCTTTGACCCCGGCTCGCTTCCTCATTGGAAGAACACTAGTATCTGTTGGTTCAAAAAATGTGTCAACATTTCTGGAAGCGTTGGCAAAGTAAATATGTATCCGAGCTTCAATCAAGGCAGAAATGGAGAATTAACCAAGGACAGTTAGTGGAAGGAATGCTGGTCCTACTCAACGACAATCAAGCTATGCCCACCGAGTGGAAACTTGGGCGAATCGTCAAGGTGCATCGTGGTGCTGATGAAGTAGCTTGCATTGCTTCCATCCTCACTAACATGGGAGAAGTCCAGAGGAATTTTCAAAAAATCTGCCCACTTCCGTTGGATTATTGAAAGCGCAAGTCAAGGGGGGGGGATGTTCCGGCCACTGAAGGATGAATCCTGAACCCAGCAAGTGTGCTTCTGGTGGCAAAATTATTATATCTTCAATGTGACATTAAGCATCCACCTTTTTCAAACTGACATATAATTTATAATTTATGTTCAAATAAATCTAGTTATTTGCTAAGAATAGTTTGGAATTGGGTTGCCATCAAAGCAAGCAAATAATACAGTCCACAACCTATTGAAGTACCCAACAGTTAGGTTTCACTTTAAACTTTGAGTACCTACCTAGGTATAATGTTTTTGTCATTATTATCGCTCATATTTATAACAGTTCGAGGACTTTGCTTTAGATATCTTAAATCAAGTGAGATTGATTCAGAGGTAGGTGGATAGACGATAGAGAGTGGACCGCCGATATCGGCGTTCTTCTAGTTTGGTCAACAGAATTACAAATAATTGGAGCAATACACGGAGATTTGGAAAATCAAACAATTGTTTTTTGGTTTCCACCATATTTGTATTTATAAGTTTATGTTTTCCACTGATGAAATAAGAGTGAAATCCAACAATCAAACTTTTAGAATATGCCATAATATACATAAATACAACAAAAGCTCCCATAATTAAGCGGGCAGACACGGTTCCAGCTTTTTTGTTCGCTTATGGAAGGTGCCCGCTTAAGAGAAAATTTCATCAAATGTGCATATACTTTTAAATAAAAGTAGGTATATACAAATGTGTTGAAAAATAGATTTAAAATTGGTTTCAAGAAATTTGACCTTTCAAGGGAGATAAACGCTTATTGGAGCTGCCCGTCAAGGGCAGAGCTTCCACTTCATTATGAAATCAAAAGAAAATAGTAGTGCAGTCACACAGTTTATAGGTCTCACTAAACTATTTAACTTTATACTCACTTCTCAGAGACATTTCGACAAACTGTTCCAGACCTTTCTAGTTTTCAAGTTTAAATTCAGTGAAATATCCATATACTTATATGGAAATACCTATAGGTAAAATTTTGATGTAAAACTGGATGGATATACCTACACAAGAAATTTGAAGTTCAAATATCTTGGAAACGGTCACTCCTAGCCACTTCTAAAAAGTATACCTTGTTCATGTAAATATGAAGGATTTTAATAAAATGTACGAGTGCGTACAAAAAAGTTATGACTATTTGAACGAGAGAAAAGGTGTGTTAGTGGCGCCCACTAAAAGTAAGAGCAATTCAGATTTGAATTTTGCAAGTCAAACAACCCTTATATACCAAATTTCATCAATATAATTTGATTATTTCGAAAGTTATTCAAACAAATCAAGAATTAAAATTCAAATTTGACACCGTGTATCTCTGTTTATATGAACTCTCGAGATAGACCAGTTTGGGGCGATCGCAGTATTTTTGTGTGAGGAATCTGCTGTTACTGTATGTTACGCCAACACTGTGGTTGGTGCATGGGAGCTACATCTAGCCGCAAGTTCCTTCAGTTCAGCCGGCTCTCGTCCTTGTCCGTCTCCGTCTTGACAACTTGAAACCAAGCCAATTGGAAAATATTATTTCGCGCATGGCTATTACATCGAAATCCTTACCAAGGATTGACTCATGGGATTCTTCTGTACTAATCTGTACTCTTCTTCTCACTTCCTCGCGGGAGATCCCTCTCATTGCCTGATGGGACGCACGCGGTATATTGTATTTATAAGTATATGATGCAAACTAACACTTGTGTTCCGCTCCTTTGAAAATGTTCTGAACGCGGCCATGACTTACTCGACTCGAGCCGACTTAAGCCGAAGGAGCGTCACATAAACGAGCGTGACGGCTTCAATATCCACAAAATAAAGTGATCAGCGCGCCTAAAGAAGTTTTCACTTCAAAAATATTATATTTCCGTCATATCACCTTTATAAAGTACGCCTATGAGTAATCATACTTCATCATACTGGAGGAAAATATGAGCCGGCATGGAGATGTATGGGCACATCTCCATGCCAAAAATGAACGATATCGTTTAAGACACAACCAAGATATTGACTTGTATCCATCTCAAGTGGGACACCCTGTATGTGGTTGTGCGCTTGTGTGACGATGTTATCATCCAACTATAGTCAGTAACTATCTGACTATAGTCAGATAATATCTGGCTATGGTCGGATAGTATCTGACTATAGTCAGATAGTAACTGACGATAGTCGGATACTCGTGTGGCCCTTCAGCGCTTCCGTTGATACTATCTGACTATAGTCGGTTTAAAAAAAAACTCTCGTGGCCCTTCAGCGCTTCCGTAGATAATAATGTTCTCTCTTTTTTTTTGTTTCACAAGAGCGTCCCTTCCAAAATCAAGAAGATCCGCAGATACATTCACCCCAAAAATTGATGCAGATTGAAACTTTTGGGATATCCTGCAAAAATATTTAAAGTCAATTTAACTTTTCTGTTTGCCTGTTCGGGCTTTGCCATTCCATCGTACATCTAACTAGTTTGAAAAAACTCAGGATCTGGGGCATTTTCGTGGTGGTCAAAACTTCCATGTTCAAATATTTATGAATTGTGTCAATACTTTCTTTGAAATGACTTTTCATATTGTGAACTGATACGTTTTGGATATAGACAAATCAAATTCTGTAACATTGACATAATAATTTTGAACGAACAGTTGCTGTAATACAATTTCGTTAAAAAAAAGTCACGCTATCGAGAAGACAAAATTTCCATTTCCTTCACCATCAGATTTGGATTGAAAGAACTTCGAGACGTTCCGAGACGTAAGGCATCTGCGGCTGATTTATTTCCAAACAGCAATTGCTTCATCAAATCTAATGTACCCTTTTTTGATTTCTTTTGGATTTGGCGCATAACCAAACGAGTACGAAAGAGGGAAATTCTGCTATATTCAATGAGTGTGATGGCAGCAGGAGCAAATACAGTAAAACTTCAGTAGTCCGGACACATATCAGCCCGGTCAATGCCGGAGTATCGAGGACCACTAGAAACCATGTATTTTTTGATTAAAAGTCGCAAAATTGCATACTAAAATAACTTTAAAAGTATAAAAAAGCCACAAAAAGAGAAGTGATATTTCTTGATCTGGAAAATCATTTTCCTCTGCTCATCGAACCGCCAATGATAATGACCTCACAGCATCACCATGTTTCACTCTCCGTGTAACTTCAATGTCTCCGGATTTATTCTGTTGGTCTATTGTCTTATGTATTATGTCTTCTTTTATTTGGTTTACAATATTATTTCTTTCTCCAGTCGCGCACTGCATAATGTCATTGACTTGAGACATGTTTTGGATCAATGATATTGATTCTGAAATGGAATTTGGATCTCTCACCAAAACCAAAGAACCAAAGAACCAAAGAACCAAAGAACCAGAGAACCAAAGAACCAAAGAAACAAAGAACCAAAGAACCAAAGAATCAGAGCTTCAAACCGTTTCCTAAGGTTGGCTTCAAGTGAAGTCTCGTCGCTGATGTGCATCACTGAATTTTTTAGTGCAATTGCAAAATTTTTGTTGTTGATTTTTTTCATGCATTTCTGAACAAAAGTGCAAATGGTGGGTTTTGAACTTTGAGAGTCAACTTCTGATTCGAATTGATTCTTTTTTTGCTTCATTGGTGCAGGCCAGAGACACAAACTAGGTCATCAACATTCTTATATAAAAATGGCATTTGAAAAGGCCGGAATAGCCTTTGAAAGTAAATGATCCATCACCAGACTGGCTAAAATAGGGAGTAATTGTGGGCTCACCCAAACCAAATACAAAACTCTAACTAGATAAAATAATTTATAAAAAAAAAACAAAATACCAACGAAACATAACATGGAAGCGATGCAAGGATTGGGAAAAGCAGATCATGTTCAATTCAACAGACAAACTTTAGTTTTCGAAAACTGACACATATTGAGAGATGTGAGAACCCTTAAAAAGCAAAAATTCTGAGAGGCAGATCATATAATCAAAACACTAAGTACTCTCTATTCTATAACCAATGTGGATCAGCTCAGCGACATCCCGTAAATTCCTCGTAACCAACTATTCTTCCAAAGTAGGTTACCGAAAATTTGAATCTTTGGAAAACCAAAATTGTTTTTGAAGTTTCATGGTTTCATAAAATGTTTTCAGGAATCAAAATTTCTCAACAGTTGAACACACGAGTCTCGAATTCACTTTGCCTTATATCTTTTCGGGGGTAATTGCACAAGTGCATCAAAACTATCGATAATTATGCTTGAAAGCTTATTGCCTAAAAACTGCATGAGTTCATTTTCATATTTTGGAGGTGGAGGGCTCTTTTAACAAAATATGAAAATGAACGAATGTAGTTTTTAAAAGGCAATAAGCTTGAATGCAAAATTATCTGATTATTTTGATGCACGAGTGTAATTTAGGTAGAAAATTACTCGAATTAGGTAGCTAACTGAATCAAAGAATATAATATTTAACATTTTTTTTAATGGATTGTATTGTTTCTGTTCCAAAACGTGAAATTTCATCGAAAAACTCTATCGAAATACGAACTGTCACACTTAGAAAATAAACAAACTAAGGAGCGTGACCATGGATACGTGAACGATGCAATTTTCGATTCCTACTATGCAATTTTCGCTGTAATCAAACGAAAATTGTCGTGTAGGTATACGTAAGAGTGTAATTTTCGTTACAAGAGTCGTCATGTCTTGGCATTTCGTAGTTATGAGTACATATCACTTTGAGCATTTATTATTTATTTATCGATAGATTTTCTCTTTTCTGAATAAATATTTTGCTTTCATTATAGGTATGCACCTTATCATAATAAAAATAAAAAGGGTCTGCAAATAAGATCATGTCAATGCTTCGTTTCCGAGACACAGGTTATCAAAGTTCTGATAAAAAAAATGCTTTTTCATCATAACACCTCACCATTTGGTTGACTTTTTTGAACATTATATATTTTTAAATGTAAAAGTTTTGGAAAAATTTCCACCAGTAGCGTACGGACAGGATTGGTCTTGAATCTTTTTTTAAGGAAAAAATAGTACGCCACTGCTTTTTGTTCAAATCAATTTAATTTTTGAGTTAGTCATTTACTTTGGAATTAATTTTTTCACCTGATATTTTTTCCTGCGACGAACGGTTTTCGTAATGGAATGGAAGCCATTTTGATGTTTTATGCATGGCAAAATCGCTAAAATCTGAGATGGTGTTTTGTGTATAAAATTCGTTTTTGTCTAATTTGCACTAGAGTAAGCTACTAAGCTACAATCTTAGTAAATGATGAAACTTTGAATAAATTCAACCCCCGACAAGATATTTGTGATCGATCCGTAGAAATGCACTGTGAAATGAGCGCTGTACAATCTGATGAATTGAAACTTGTTGTTTTAACTGTTTATAGGCCACCAACTGGTTACTTCACCCAATTCATTACAACACTTGAAAATACAATGCAGATCTTAGGCAGCCTCAAATATAACACTATTGTCAATGGAGATTTCAATAATAATTTTTTGCTCAATAACAATAAAACTCGTTGCTTCCTGGATCTGGTTAAAACTTATTACATTTCCCAGACAATTTTTTCTCCAACCCACGGCAACTCGTGCATCGACAACATTTTTACAAATATACCTTTTCCTGAAACATATACATATGACTTTAATATTTGAGATCATCTAGCCGTAGTTGCAGAATTTCCTTGTAGTACACTGTTGAAGGAGAGTTCAGTTGAGGAGAAAATACAACTATAAACTCGGAAGGGAATGTGCGATTATTACAATCTTGTGGAGAAGATCAACTGGGATTTTATAAACTCTAATGAAATGTCTACAGAGAAAAAGGTACAACTTTTAGTTATCTTTATTCAAAATAACATCAATAAAGCCTTTACCACCTTTGAGCCGACTAAAAAAAAAAGGGTTCGACCTTAATTGGTATACTGATGATCTGAGAAATGAAAGAGAGCTGTTAAATTTTGTGTCAGAATTAGCCAAATAACGAGATTGTGCTTTCCTCAAAAGCCTAAAAAAGAAACTACGGGTTTTTTACCGTGATAATTTGAAGAAAGCTAAGGCAGATGCCTATGAGACTCATCTTAAAAGCCATAACTACAACCCAAAAGCTATTTGGGATGTGGTCTGTGCAAACTCCAACATTTTAAAGGGAAAGGAATTGTCTGTCAATGATTTTTCACTTGATGACTTCAATAAAAAAAAAATCTGAAATACCATCTAGAATTATAAACGGTTCACCACCCTCCCAGGAAACAGCAGAGGTGTATATCACTCAATACACATCTCGTATAGATTTTCCATCAATTGAATTTGGGTTATCATCGAGATGCGTGATATAATTGAATCGTTGAAAAACAAAAATAGTCGAAACTACTATGGTATAAATGTACAGCTCATCAAGTGTATAGTGAATCATTACCCAAACTAACCCATTGGTTAAGCTTCTTAACATGTGTTTAAAGGACGCAGTGTATCCTGGCGTGCTTAAAGTTTCTAGAGTGGTACCTGTATACAAAAAAGGCCCTTCCAATGATTTAACTATCGTCCCATATCACTAGTTCCCATATTCTCGAAAATATTTGAAAAGGCTTTAAAATCTAGAATTACAAACTATTTTGAATCAAATGGCCTTTCAGTGCCAAGCAGTTCAGTTTCAGGAATGCAAAATCAACTACAATGGCAATTAATCAGCTCATAGAAATAGTGAATGATGGTCTCAAAAAGGGAGAATTCACTGGGGCCACATTTTGCGATTGAAGCAAAGCTTTTGATTGTGTCTTCTTTGTAGTACTTGCCATGAAACTAAACTATTATAGATTCTCAAAGGCAAGCATAACATTGATAGAATATTATCTGACGGGCAGATCTCAAGTAGTAAGCTCCAAGGGCTCACGGTCCGACTTTGCTGAATTGAAGTACGGGTTGCCCCAAGGATCTGTGCTGGGATCACTGCTATTTTTGATCTATATCAACGACCTTGGCAACAGTGACCCCGGAGCTGATCTGATTCTTTTCGCAGACGACACATTTATAAAAAAAAGCCTATGAAATTGAAGATTTACAGGGAAGTTTACAGAAGACACAGGCAAGGATTGCAGATTGGATCCACTCAAACCAACTCCACATGAATGCTGATAAAAATCAAAAACTTTACATATCCACCCGAAACGTCGACTTGCCTGAGTTTGAAAATAAACCAGTTACCTTCCTAGGAATAAAAATTGACTCAAAACTTTTATGGGATGCACATATTGATTATCTGTGTCCTAAGATTGCGTCTGGGGTCTTCGCACTTCGCAGCTTGGTTCAAAGTGTGTCTCCCAAAGTTGCATTATCAGCTTACTTCGCGTGTGTCCAATCCCGAATTACATATGGTATTTTAATTAGGGGACACGCGACTGATTCAAGTCGGGTTTTCTCTCTGCAGAGGAAGGCCATACGGATCCTGCGAGGTCTGGACTATATGGCCGACTGCAGGAAGCATTTTTCAGCTCTTAATATCTTAACTGTTCTTTCATTATTCGATTTCAATGTCTATTGCACGTAAGGGCCAACATTGATAACTACAAGACTTTTGAAGATGTACACTCTCATTTCACAAGAGACATCAATAATATTCATACTGATTTTCATCGAATCCATCGCATGAAATCGGGGGTTTCATTTTATGGACCTCTGTTCTACAATAAACTGCCACTCCAAATTAAATTACTACCTCTCAAATTTTTTCGAAACACTGTAAAGAGATATCTCATGATAAAAAGTTCTTTTAGTGTTGGTGAATATATTGATAATAATTTTAGTGATATTGTAATTGATTGGAAACTCATGCTGCTGGACTTGTGTACACTTTTTTGTAAGAACACGAATAAATATTTTGTCTTTGACTACAATTCTAATGTGATGGAAAAAATATGTCAGTAGGTATAAAAAGTTTTTTTTTCTCAAAACTTCAACAACCTGTATCTTGGAAACGAAGCATTTTCGGAATAATTTAATTCAAAATGTAGCAGGTATACGCCAATAGAACTGAGGCTCGATGTATTACATATTATATCAAGTGTCAAACAACAAATTTTGTTTAACATCTGCGCTTTTATATTCACAATAAAAATGAAACTATTACCAACATTCTACCCCATGGACAGGTTGCAGTTTTTTGTTGATATTCATGAATATGGCACCAGGCATAGAAATAATAATTTTATACTTCATACTAGATAGAAGGACGAACAGCAGTCAAATGTCGAACTCTATTTTGTGCGGCGGTTCACAGTGATACAATATGTTACCTGTTCGAATAAAAGGCTGTGATACTGTGAACAATTCAAAAATACTACTTAGGAAACATGTACTGTCAAATTTTTAAACTCTTGTACTCTCATCCTTCATAGAATTATGTATCTCCTATTATATTTCATGTCGGGTTTCCAATATATAACGCAATGTAGTATATCCATTTTGATAGAAAATGCCCACAACATTCAAAGATTTTAATTTTATCACTGTATCCCAAACCCCGCCCTGTCCCACCAATATCTTTGCTCGACCCATTGTAGATCCCATAGGAAAAAGACTCAATATAGCATTTGCCCATGCAAGTTTGGGTGACTGTGCTGCCATAGCGGAAGAGTCAAGGAAACAATATTATCTGGCGGGCTTTTCAAAAAGTGTATTGCATTGCTATTGCTATAACATTTTCAACAGACATACATTCGCTGTATAATAAATACTTACCAACTGTTTATGTTTAGTAAGTATTTAATATACAGGAATATAACAATATAACGAATTAAACGTATTATGTATTTATTGCATGTATTGATCAACATACTGCATGGATCGAAAAAGTTAATTCATTATTTCCAATACTGACGAGATGATTCACGAAAATATCTTAAAATTACTTTCAACGAAAGTATTGCAAATGACATGTTTTTTTAATCTAACGAGTTTCAACATCATAATAATGAGTGCACCAGTGCAATCAGCTGTTTTTTTTTGAGCTCTCACACGATACAACACAATAAAATATGTTCTCAATGATACACAATCCACTTTACACAAATTCGCCTGAATAAAAGTCAGTTCGAAGTCCACAAACAAAATAACGCCAAGACACAATCACATAAACACTTTCAAAATATTCATATTCATAAATGAACAAAACAGAAAATGACAAATGGCGACCGATTGAGACGAACAGGGACAGACAGACGGAATATTGACATTATTGACCGATGATGGTTGTCGCATGTCAGATTTGTCAAATGATTGCGATTGCAGCACATAGCGGTGGAGCCAAGGAACTCAAATAGGTAGTGGAAGAATCAAATGGAGTCGACCTTCTATATTTGATTCTCTTTTCTATGGTAGATCCTCAGTATTAATTTTTGTGCGACAGTGTTCATATCTGCAGTGTCTGTGTCAGCATTTCTCCAATGCCGAAACGTGAAAACGATAAGCAGCGTACCAAACGCGCCAAGAAATCGAAACATAATGACAAATACAGGAAACTATTTAGAAAAATGTTGAAAAAGATATCAAGCTCCTCAGATAGTAAGTAGAAATCATTATTTCCTAATCATTTTTTTAAGACGCTTCATCAGCCGTCACCATACAACCTTTAGTTTAACGAATAAGCGGAGTACGCAGTAACTCGACTTTATGTGGGTTACATAAGTCAATATTCGTACTGCGACGTTATGTGGCACAGAATATTAATAATTATCAAATATTATCTGTGGCCATACCATACGACGCAAATTTGCAGGTCGTGCCAAATTCGTTCGAGACGTTTATCGTTCGAAGATGTTTTGCTGTTTGTTATTGTTTGGCGATCGAATCATCGGAATCGGTGCGTCATCGGTTTGCATTCTTTGTTCAGGTGCTGATATCGGACCTGTTAAGAGTTTCTTGGTTTTTCATATACATGGCACACAAACAACTAAACCAAACTAAATATGTTTTGATTTGAATTGACGGCTCATATTGTACATCAAAAATACAAATAAATTGTAACGAAATGTCAAGGTACCTGCAGGTGAGTCAGAGTCATCATTTTCAAGCGACTATGAAACTAAAGGGGAGCCTGTTGCGATGAATATAGACGTCGATGTCTTAACGGAAACCTCAGAAAATCTGTTTCAAAATTTTTCGGACGTCTTAGGATTGGAACCGGAAAAAGAGGGAACCTCAGGCCCGCCCTCAAATAAACAAATATGGTTGCGTTTGTCCTCCTTTATCGCAAAAGGCGTCGAAAAGGAACAAATTAAAGATTTGTTTCAAAACTACCCTCCTCCAGCCAACGCGGAACTTCTCCAAACCTCAAAAATAAACTCTGAGGTACAGGTTTTGTTGACCACCGAACGAAACCTGGACAATTTTTTGGTTAAAATTCAGAATGATTTAGGGCGGGGGATGACAGCCATTAGTCAGGTGATTGCTGGTACATTGGACAAACCGGAAAAAAGTGAGGAAGCAAAAGCCCTGGCTGATGCTATGCATTGCCTAACTTCGTATAGGAAGTTCCACGTGTCTTTAAAAATTTCTCCATCGGCAAGAAAGGTGGCACAGGAGTGTTTGCCAGACAAATTCTCATGTGGATCCGACTTTAATGAGCGATGCAAGTCAGCAAAGGAAATAAAAAAAAAACAGCATGGAAATAAAGACCTTCCAGAAACCCTCGTCAAAGCCTTTAAACTTCAAGCGCCCGAACTACAAGAGCCGGAAAAGGAAGACATCGGAATATGTCAGCAACAAGCCACAACCGAACAGACTTCACCAAAGAACCCACCAAGACCGGATTCGCAGACCAAGGAAATTAGGGCTTCGCGAGACCACAAGACTAGTCTTGGTCTTGTCTTCGTCTTGATGACAAGACCAAGACCAAGACCAAGACCTAAATATCTTCGCAAGACCAAGACCAAGATTTGACGTTCAAGACCAAGACCAAGACCAAGACTCTACCACAAAAGTCTCGTCTTGGTCTTAGTCTTGAAAAGAAAAATCGACACAATATTGAATGAAATCTGCAAAAATGTTTTTATCTATTTTTAATAATTAAATCAATCCTTCAAAAAATGTATCATTGTGATTTTCCAATTCACAATAGTTATAGACCAGTGATGCCAAATTATTTAATTGAATGTCCCCAAATTCATCAAGGAATGTACTAACCTACCTGGAAAATAAATAATGTGCAATGGGTTACTGAATATTGAACCAACGCTATGATGAATATACAAGTATGAAGGACATCTTTGGAAGGAATTGTACCTATTCCCTAAATTGATAGACTGTGGTAAAATCGATTGATCGGAAGGCATGGTAGCGCCATAAAGTTACACAAACCCCGCATCTCACACAAACAAATCAAAATCTACTCACTGTGAATAGGCGAATAAAATGCAAAATGAGCTATCTGATGCTTTTTGGAAACCTTTGTTTGACATGGATGTCCAGAAAGGTTTGTTCTCATGGTTGATATAAAGTAGATCTCATATAATTTGTCCAATAGGCAATGAAATATGCTAACCATTCACAATGGAGAAAAACGCTTTGAAAATGCGAAAGACTTGTCAAAATCGTACCACCATCCCAGGTAATGATAAAATGTCTTACACATTTTTGAGGCGTTTTTTTTTTCATTGACAATAGTTTCGCATATTTTATTGCCTATTAGGCCAAACTATACGGGCTGTACAATATAAATTCATTTTTTTTTCGGTTCAGAATTGTGATTTAAAAAAAAATCCACTGTGTGACGTTTTATAGAAAACATCTAATCTATGATTGTTATGCTATCTGAGAGGTCCCTCCTTCTTACTTTTGAACCGTTTGATATATGTGACCGAAATTTGAACACACCATGTGAGGACGTTCTGCATTTCTTGACAGCTCAAAATGTCAAAATGACAGCTGGGCGCCATTTTAGATAAAAAAAAATCAAATGGAAAGGGGGGTCGAGTGATACCCTATTCTGAAATTCCTTCGACCCTGATTACAACTTCCGAGTTTCAAGCTTCTGCTATCATTCCTGTTGATTTATGAGCTATTACTCAATCTTCCTGACGAGGATTTTTTTCATCCCATTTTTTTTTTGTGAAATTCATCCTCATCAAAAAGATTGAGTGATAGCTCATTTTGAAGATCTTCTGTACCTTATCATATCCTCTCAGTTCAGAGAAGTCAACTTTTGCATGCGAGTGGGTATTAATAAAGTGACAAAAGAAAATCTGACACGATATCATAATATCAACATGAATGATAACAGAGGCTTGCGACTCGGCAGTTGTAATCAGGGTCAAAGGTCCTTGAAAATAAGGTATCACTCGACCCCCCTTTCCATTTGATTTTTTTATTCAAAATGGCGCCCAGTTGTCGTTTTGACATTTTCAGCAGTCACAACTATGTCAAAAAATGCAGAACGTTCTCACATGGTGTGTTCAAATTTCGCTAGCATATATCAAACGGTTCGAAAGTTTTTGAGCCGCACTGTATATTGTTATGTGTGTTTTAAAAAATCGGTATATATTTTTTTCAAGACCATCAAGACCAAGACCAAGACTATCAAGACCAAGACCAAGACTGACCCAGTCTTGTCTTGGTCTTGATATATCGAGACCAATACCAGGACAAAATTTATTTTTCGAGACCAAAACCAAGACCAGCCAGTCTTGGTCTTGCGAAGCCCTAAAGGAAATACTAGAGGAGCCCGTTGAGGAAGGCCAATTAGGAGGTAGACTGCGTCCTTTCAGAGCACAATGGTCTAAACTGAACTGTAGTTAATTTATTTCAAACTGCATCACTGGTTACAAGCTGCCCTTTTGCTCTTAACCAAAGGCTAAAAACTCAGGTCAAACTAAAAGTTATTCCTCGATGGAAAAATGTGCAATAGAGAACATCATCAGAGAACTTGTCAATAGGGGAGCCATAAAACAATGCGACTCAGTAAAGGGAGAAATTTTGTCGTCTTTTTTCCTAAGGAAAAAACCGAACAGTTCCTTTAGATTCATTTCAAATTTTGAATACCTTAACTAATTTATAATTCCTCCGCATTTTAAAGTGGAGTATTTTAGAATGGTTCAAAATTTACTCCATAAGGGCTGTTATATGGCTTTTCTTGACCTACAAGATGCATATTTCTTAATCTCTATTGCAAAATCTCATAAAAAATATTTACGATTCTGTTTCAATTGTGTGACGTATGAATTTAATTGTTTGATCTTTGGGTTGAATGTAGCACCATACATTTTCACAAAGGTTCTTAAACCTATAATACATTACCTGAGATGTCAAGGGATCTTGTTAATTATTTACCTGGATGATATTCCTATCCTTGGAAAAACATATGACGACTGTTTGAAAAACTTACGGTTAACAAAACAGTTACTAGAATAGTTGAGGTTTCTTATAAATACCGAAAAAGGCGAACTTATTCCTTCACAGGAACGCAAATATTTGGGTTTTTGTTCTAGTTCTCAAGAATTGTCAATGTCATAACCTGAAGATAAAGTCTCCAAGATACCAAAATTAATATTCAACTTGCAAATAAAGAAACCTGCCGCATTTGCGAGTTTGCGCAAATGATAGGTACATTAGTATCTATCTGTCCAGCAATCACGTATGGCCACATGTACATCAAAGCTTTTGAGAGACATACATATTTGTGGTTAAAAAAGAGAGGGGGCATTAACAACAGGTCGATGCCTCTGCTACAAACCTTTGAATCGGAATTTAATTAGTGAACAAATACCCTGAAAAGTAATCCAAAAATGTCTTTTGAACCCGCGAAGTTTGCTCTAGAAATATTCACAGATCCATCGTTGACAGGCTGGGGAGCTTTCTGCAATAACGAAAATATCCACGGGTTTTGGTCAAAGGGAGAATCAGAACATCATATAAACTATTTGGAACTTTTGGCAGCTTTTTACGGTTTAAAATCCTTTTCGGATAATTTAAGTAACTGTCGGATTCTGCTCCGATTAGATAACACCACTGCTATTTCATCTCAATCGTATGGACGGGGTGGAATACAGACACTTGCATGTCATTACTTTCAAAATTTGGAAATGATCTGAAGAGAGGAATTTTTTTTGAAAGCATCCTACATAAACACTGTAGAAAATAAAGAAGCGGTCAAAGAATCACGATCATTAGCCATTGAAACAGAATACTGTCTAAATTCCAAAGCTTTCCAAAGAATAACTGACTTTTTTGGAACTCCGGAAGTAGATCTCTTTGCAACCAAACAAAACGCGAAAGGTTCCAAATACGTAGACGCATTCACAATTTCATGGCAGGACATGTATTTTTACGCTTTTCCACCATTCCCTTTGATACCTAGAGCTTTAAGCAAAATAATTGCAGAAAAAGCAACCGGATTAGTAGTGGTGCCTTATTGGCCGTCCCAGGCTTGGTATCCACTCTTTATACAACTGTCAATTTCAGATATTTTTTTTTTAACCATCAAAAACTCTTTATCTCCTTTTAGAGATCTTCATCCGATGAACGCAACTCTTACCCTGGCTGTTGGGAAGCTCTGCGAAGAGCGTTTCAATTGAGAAATGCCCCTGACTGTGCCATTTCGACTCTGGTAACGTCTTTAAGCAGCAGCACCAGAAGACAATATAACACAACATATGAAAAATGGTGACAGTAGTGCAATGACCGCAGTGCTTCTCAATATGATTCTTCAATCCAGAATATCATGAAATTCCTACACATCGAATTCGACAAGGGCGCTTCGTTCACAACCCTCAACACTCACAAATCAGCACTTGCGATACTTTTTTTTCTTTCTAATGATCAAAATGAATTAATCGAAAGATTTCTGGAAGGCGTGTTCAAGATCAAACCGGTCTTTTCCAAGTATCGAGATACTTGAGATCCGCAGATTGTTCTTTCGTATCTGGGAAAGCAGGCTACTCATACCTTACCTTTGCCAGAATTAACCCTGAAATTAGTCACCCCTCTAGCCTTGACAACTGCGCAAAGGGTACAAACCCTGACAAAAATTAATAATAATAATATTGAATGTCACGCAAATGAAAAAATAGTTAAAAATAGTAGCCACTACCGTACTACACTACCACGAAGTAACTTTGCCTTACAGAACAAAAAAAAATCAACAACAAATATTTTTAACATATAGAAAACCATTTAAACCTGCTACTCCACAGAGAGTGAGCAGGTGGATTAGGAAAGTTTGAAAAAAAAAGTGGTATTAATACTAATATTTTCAAAAACCACTCCACTAGACACGCAACCACGTCAGCAGCTGCTCGCTCTGGGGACAACATTGACACAATTCGAGAGGCAGCAGGGTGGACACAAACATCTCAATAGTTTTCAATAAATTTTATAATAGACCAGTGGCTAGCCCTTTGAACTTAGCCGATGCAATTGTCAAATTAGTACAATAGATAGATATGTTAGTGGTTCACACATCTAGTTTATTATTGATTTGTTACTGAATTGATATTTCCTCTAGGTAGTTACATACGTATAATACAAATATACAGTGTGTCCCAAATTCGTTTCTCTATACAGGGACCTTGGCTCCTATTATACCCACAGCAAAGGTTAAATGGAAAAAGTTTTAGAGAAAACCTAGTGCATTCGATATTTGGTTCCAGATTTGCGATTGGTCAATTGGTTTTGGAAATATCGACGAAAAACCGAAAAAAGCGGATTTTGTTTTTTGCCAGTAAATCCCAAACGGCTAATTGGACAGCTATGAAAATGTGACATTTTCTGGACACTTTTTTAAGATGAATAAAAAGGTGTGCATGACATGTCTCGATCGCCTTTTGTTTTTCCGCAACCCGCTTCAACTTTCATTTTTCTTATGGCCGCCATATTGGATTTTTCGATTTTTGGAAAGAGTGTAAAATTTCCAGTCTAGTGATGTCCCACAAGTGCATGAAAGATTCAAGTATCTTCGGAATATCACATGTCGTGGTTAGAACTCAATCTTTTCTAAGGAGGCCATGATTTATTTGACAGAATAAGCAGAATCTTGAGACATCACTAGACTGGAAATTTTACAAATCAAAAAATCCAATATGGCGGCCATAAGAAAGATAAAAGTTGAGGCGGGTTGCGAGAAAACAAAAGACGATTAAGACATGTCATACACACCATTTTATTCGTCTTAAAAAAGTGTACAGATAATGTCACATTTTCATAGCTGTCCAATTAGCCGTTTCGGATTAACTGGCAAAAAACAAAATCCGCCATTTTCGGTTTTTCGCCGATATTTCCAAAACCAATTTATCGATCGCAAATCTGTTTTTCTCTAAAACTTTCCCCATTTAACCTTTTATGTAGGTATAATAGGAGCCAGGATCCCTGTATAGAGAAACGAGTTTGGGACACACTGTATACGTATTTATTATACATATCATGTATCTCTTCTACCTCCTTATGTATTTTTGGGAAAAAGATGATCAAATCTTATTATCATTATGAGTTTTTTTTTCTCCCATGTTCATAAACCACTTCCGTACAGATCGTTCGGTACTTTAAACATCTACATTGTGTTATAATTGGAAACTCGTCTTATATATATATATTTCCAATATATAACGTCCCTCCCATCCCTCCGGAAGCCCAATTCTGGTAAACGATCTAAATTTTACCAATGAATCCTGAGAATCTACAATGGGTCGAGCAAGGATATTGGTGGGACGGGGCGGGGTTTGGGATACAGTGATTAAATTAAAATCTTTAAACGTTGTGGGCATTTTCTATCAAAATGGATATACTACAATGCGTTATATATTGGAAACCCGACATTCATATAATTTGGATTGAACTTCCTTAAGATAAGTCGTTTAATCCATTAATTATTGTTAATTTATAGATATTAGATCATCGTTGATGCACTGTTAATTGTAAAGCTTTAAATGCTTATTGAAGATTATTATTATCATTACTAGTTCTGCCAGTATTTTCTTGGATGTAGATTCATTTCAGTGTTCTTTTTTTCAATTTCCAAAAATTTCACCTAATTTGCTGTGGTAGTTTCCGAGAAAAAAAAAAACAAGCTTGGGAAATGAATTCAAAAAAGGGTTTTTGATCTTTTTACTCCGAGCTACATAGAGATAATATTAACTCAAGAGGTTCCAAGATACTTTGAGTTTTCATAGTTTTTTTATTATTTTATGCAGGGTGTCCAAGATTTGATTTCCAAAATGACGACTTTCAAAATTTTCGAATGAAGAGATACTTTTTGTATTACAAGTGTATTCAAATTTTGAAAAAAACATAAATATGTTGATAATATCAATAGAGAAGCTTCTATGGAAAAACCATCTGTTCATTTAATAAAAATATCTTTGTACAGAAACAGATTTTCATTTTACAAGATTTGCAAAGTGTCTTTCGTTTTCTTCAAGACATTTACTTATGCTTTCTTGAAAGGACCTCCCCACATTTCGTAGTTTTGCGGGTGAAATTGTTGAAAACTCGTCGATTATTCTTTGTCGCATCTTCTACTGATGTAGGCTGCTTTCAAGCTGGGTCTTTTATAAGTATTCCCCAACAGAAAAAAATGAGCCTTAGTTAAATCGTGCGAGCTTATTCTTACTGGGAAATCAATTCATCAATAAGCATATATCTTATCCAACAGAGCTGTGATATTGCAACCAAATATTCAGTGTCTGCCGTCTCTTTTAAGGGCAACTATAAGTAATTATAATTGACAGTAGCATGGCCACAACTGGCATTTGTTTTCATTTTTTGAGCTGCGCCAACTACGATTTTGCAATATTTTTGAGAATGTAAGCAAATACCTCAATATCTCAACATAAAAGAAGCGATAGATAGCAAACCATCATATTTTTTGAAAAGGATACGTTTAAGCTCTCTAACGGTATAATAACATACAGGGAGCTGCAAATATTCTGGACACTTTGTATAACAAAATAATTAAATAATGATATTTCAGGAACTATTGGGACATGATTGCATAGCACCCATATTTTGAGAAGAAATAACGAATATTGGAGGATACATAACACTTTGAAAAAGAGTGATTTTCGAAGATTTTTTTTTATCAAATTACTTGGCAATGCAGCATTCGATTGCACTAGACAGAACGTGACTTCTTGGCAGCCTAAATGCATGTTTTTTAATGATATTCATTCATGGTCTTTGGTTCAGTTCAGAATCTTGAAACACTTGTTATTAACCTACATTCTTCAATGAACAGGGACATGAAAACCCTGCATACTATCATGTCACTGTTCAATGCAGAATGTAAAGATACCATTACGGGTACTTCTCATCATCATTGAGAAAAACTGGTTCAAAAATAAGCATTTTTTCATCAAAGTTTGATATAACATTAAAAAAAAAACCATGTAAAGTTGCAATTCTTTGAACTTTTGTATTAGAATTGTTACTACTAGCTGTGAAAACAGATTTAAGGCCATTTTTTAAATGCAAAGGGTCTTTCTTGATTTCATTTACTTTTTTCGGAAACTACCATAGTCAATTGAATGAACTCTTTGGAAATAAGGAAGAACACTAGAACAAACATATATCCACACTATTACAACTACATATCTCAGACTCGGTGTCAACAATTGAAAACTGTTACCTTTTTTGGATGAGAATTCATTTTTTTGAATTATACTCATAGTATGAGTATAATAATGAGGTCTGCACATGAACGAAATCTCCAACCTAATTGGTCTATGCGGTTTTGCAGAAACGTGATTGAAGAAATATTTATTCATTATATCATGCTTTTAAAAAAACAAAAATATCATCCATAACGTTAATGAACTTTGTGCAAAGTGTTTTGTGTATGACGTTCAGAAATTGTTTGGTAATGGTAAAGATACTCCTAACTTTTTGTTTTGAACTTTTTCTGTCAATCGCTATGGATAAAACCAATTCACGATATGCCTAAATCAATTTATATTTTGAGCGCAACCGGAATAATTTTCCTGGCATTCTCAGTACAAGAAAAACTTTTGTCTAAAGAAAAACATGTTTTCAAGATGAATAGTTATGCAATATGAAACAAGACATATAGATACGGCATACGGCACGTGTAGTCGGAAGCTATCAGCATAATGTTGCGCAAAACTTTGAAAAGTTTTGAGAAAGTTCATACAGTAAGAATATATCATAGTCACTGCTCGCCATTCGAAAACGTATTATGAAATGGAAAGATCCATGTGATCTATCCATAAGAAACTTTGCCAATCAAGTTCTAAAGTTTTTTCAATTATCAAGAAAAGGAATACACAACTCAAAAACTATGCTAAGAATAAATCTACACTATCATTGTGACATACCAGTTATGAATAGTTCATGACCAAGTGATATACCACTTCAAGTTTTATTATAGAAAATGTTTTGAAAAGACGAAACTCGCGTTAAAACTTGCGTGGCGAACACTTACACGGCAAACTTCGGGATAGAGCTCTCTGTGAGCTCCAGTCAGCCACTGTGCCGAAATAGAGTCTCAGCGTGCGGCTACCGCGTTTAAAGACGCGCAATGTTGCCGATAAAGTTTCAAAGTGAAACTCAGTTGACTTTTTTCAATTTCATCGGTTGGGAAGTAGATTAACCCACATTTGTTTTATTGATTCATGTCTGGTGTGTATGATTTTTATTGTTCTGTAGATAACTTTCTTTAATATGTATTTTCATTTCTTTACAGATAACATTCCCCATATTAGTGGAGGCAGCTCCATTTAGTCGATTCCACGCAAAAAAATGTTTCCGTTGCTTTATTTACAGAGCCGGCACGTGGCTCAATAATTATTAGGTTGGTCGACTTACCTATGAGGATGATCAATCTTGATTGTTCGAGCGTCATAGTCCTTCTATGACAGTATATTGGTAGGTACCATTTTGACCTATCTACACACAGTATCTAGAGAATGTGTAAACAAAACACTTTTCCCGAATTCGTCCTTGGTTCCGCTGGCCACGTCATGAGCAGTTCATTTGTGACGAAACTAATTACACTGGAGTATTGGGTGAAAACTGGGTGAGTGGGCCCTATCATAGACTACTATAGTCGAATGATTATGATAGATCTTACTCACAGGTAAGACGATCAATCTTCTAATCATTCTTTGCATCTACGACCTTCTATGATAGTATATTGGTAGACGTTTAAAGAAATAATTACCACCAGTGTGATTCTGCTACTAAATTAAACCGCATACCTTAATGATCAACCACGGAGTATTCTTAAATCTAACCATTCTAATAATCATCAAGTGATAACTACCCTTGAAATAGATTATTGTTATAGTTATTATAAAAGTTGTTTCAGAATCGAGAACGAAAATATTAAACGCGTATTCACCAGCTCCATATAGAGTTTTTTTTCTCTCTAACTTGCTTCGTTTTCGTGATACAGACTGTAAAAGTTAAAAAAAAGCCTTTTTTTATCAATTACTCAAATACCTTTTAGCTGATCATTTGTTGTGTGATTCATTCCAGTGGCGTCCCACAGGGTCACCTCAAAGATATTTATAGGTAAATATATGATACGCCACTGTTGTTCTAAGGAATTTATAATTTTTTTTCAAATCCAGCAATTGAAGATGTTGCTTTTTTGTCTTATCAGTTTTGTCTATATCCAGCTACGTTTTTAATATAAAGATGCAAGTACCCAGACGTGGTACTCTTTTTAGAAAAAAACGATGTGTTATCATTAACTCAAACACTCTTCAGCTGATTTTGACAATGTTTTTTGTGCGATTAAAATAAAACCATTCATTCCAGTGACGTCCCAGAGTGCCTGATAATTGATATTTATAGGTGAAATCATGGTACGCCACTTTTGAAAAATTTATAATTTTTCTAGGTCAAGCAATTGAGAATGTTGCTTTTTTGTCTTTTCAATTTCTCCTGTAAAGCTTTGATTTTAAGATCAAAATCAAAAACCAGTCCCTTGCTTTATCAAGGTCCAAAGACAACATGTCAAGGTCCAGGTCAAGTTACTTGCAAGAAAACGGTTTTCAATTTTTATCTTGAAAACGAAGCTAGATATATAATTGTGCAAAAATACAAAAAAGCAGTATTTTTGATTGCTTCATCTAAAAAAATATCAAATCTACAAAAAAGCAGTGGCAAATCATAGTTCTAGCCACTGGAATGAATAATTCTATTGTGATTACACAAAAGAAAGCTCCTCCTTGCGGCAAATAAGCGTGCCAAATTTTATCAAAATCAACTTTTTGAACCTCTTCTCTTCTTCTTTGTCAACCTCTCTCCATTCATTCTCGGATGTGGGTATCTCCCATCGCCATTTCATCTTTGCTATCTCCTCCACAATGTCCCTGACTTTCGTTTTGCGTCTTATCTCGTTGTTTCTTAGCGATATTCCAAGCATGCATCGTTCCATCGTCCTCTAGTTTTTCAGCAGACTTTTTGGTGAGGGACTCTGTGCCATATGTACACACCGGTAATACGCAATTGTTGTATACTTTTCTTTTTAGGTTTATGGGGGTACATCATACTCGGTACACTTCTCTATGTGTTCTTATGTTGTGCAGGTGATCTGTGGTGCTGAAGTGTTTTCTGAATCCAGCCTGTTCGACAGGTTCGTAGAAGTCGAGTTAATTTGTAATGCGGTTGGTTATAATTTTGGTAAACAGCTTGTAGAGGTATTATAGTATAGATATTGGTCGGTAGTTTTCAATATTTGTATTGTCTCCTTTCTTGAATACCAAGATAACTTCAGAGTTAGACCAATCTTGTGGATTTTTTTCCTCTTCGATTATATTATCAAAAAAGATAGTTCTTCTATTTTTGAGTTTAAGCATTTCCACCTTAATTGTGTCCTCTTTTGCGCATTCGTTGTTTTTCAATTGGTTAAAAGCCATTTTTATTTCAGAACTCGTTATTTCCGGTATTTCCTCTGAGCTTGTATGAAGAATATTTCTTTCAGTTCGTTGTTGTTGTATGTGTGACGAGTATAGCTTGGTGTAGAATTTTTCAATGGTTTGGCTTATTTTCTTTCTGTCTTGGATGACCACGTTTATCTCTAAAAAAAAAAAAAAACTTTTGGAGTGATTAATAAAAAACCGATTCTTCTTAAGAATTTGAGATCTTGTATTTCGAAAGTGAATCTTAGGACGTTCATATAAGCATTTTTTCTAATTTTTGTCTGGTAAATATGCCCTAAAATCATTGTACTCAATTTTGAAACATCCTGTACAAAGGGATAATATGTAATTTTAATATCAAGTTGTTCTACTGATACTGTTAATGATAGATCTAGCAAACTTTTCTGGCCTCTTGGCTAATGGTCGGTTATAAAAAGTAATAAATAATACCAAAGATTTTTCAGTCAACCTAATTACGAATTAGATCTTTCAATCAGATCAGCTTCAATGTCTAAACCAGATCTGAAAGCTGATGAGCAAGCCACGATAGCTTGTACGCTATGAGTTTTAAAGAAAATCGTGTCTATCAAACTTTCAGTTGAAACTACCCCAATTCAACGGCTAATAGGCTGCGAGTCTGCGTAGAAGCAGGATTATGTGGTTTTTTAAACAGGGTGAGTCGGTAGGAATGAGCCGAACTCTAAGGATGTTCTCTTGTATGCATCACAGTGATAAGAAAAAACTCAAATCAATGTTGTTGTCCAGCATATTTTTTTTCGACTTAGAAGGCGAAGAAAAAGTAACTTTTCCTCCGCCGAAAAGGAAAGTAACCATGACAACGAGCACGTGAGCCTGGCACCGCCGCCCGAAGCTATTCATGGCAAATTGAAAACAATATGTTTTTGCATAAATTATAAATTTGTCGACATTTGAAGAAAAAAATTGCATATTTTATTTGGAGGAAAAGTTACTTTTCATGACTCTCTTCGTTCGTTGTTGCTGAACAGGATCGCGTCATGAAAAGTATCACTTCTCCTCCATATAAAATAATATACTATTTCGTCCTCAAGTGGGATTAAAAATATCAAAAGTGGAGCTGAACGGTATCAGTTGAGCGATAAATAGGTAAGGTCTTTGTTAAATTCAATAATTATGGAAAATTGATTATTTGTTGTTTTAAGGTGTATTCGGGAAGGCTAACATATTTTTATTGGAATTGTTTCTTGTTATATTTCTCTGTATCATTGATTGTTGGATTACTTCTCCGTCACCAGAGAAAGTATCTTATAAGGAGATGAGGTTCTCTAGAAGGAGAGCGTTACAATTTTTTTATATGGCTGAATTATTATTGGATCTTTTACCAATAACTAAAAAAGCCGCGGATACGCTGACTCTTTGGACACATCCAGAATACCTGTTGTTTTTTTTTTGATAACCTTTCCAATAAGTTATGATGACATGGATAAAAATAATAATCCGTTTATCCAGCAAACGCTATACAGTTTACAATAAGTTTACAAAGTATGTATTGAATAGACAAGCAGTAGAATCAAGAAATAATGAAATGATAACACAATAATTACATAAAGACAAATAAATAAGTATAAATAAAATTGTTGTAAAAAGATAAAACTTATAAACTAAAATTATTAAAATTGACTAAAAATGGGACAAAACATACGGTCATATAAGTCTCTTGAATTCAGTTATTCTATCACAGTTCATGAGAATCTTTGGTAATTGATTATATTCATAAAGTCCTCTGAAAAGTATGGAATTTATCGCCATTTGATATGTATTACATTTATGAGACAATATAAAATCCTCGCAGTTCCTGGTGCTATAACCATGTACAGGGTGTCCCAACGATAGAGTAAAGTAGGTTTTATCATAAAGGATATGAAAAATATCAATATCAATATGCGTCACAGGTTAGGGGTGTAAATAGCGCACATTCTGAAAATATTTGGAAACATACAGGGTGCGTCACAAAAGTATGGCACGAAAAAGTATGATTTTTTTAAATGGAACCGCCTGTATATTGATATTTCAATTCTTTCTTCAATTTGGAACAAAAATTGTGATACAACTAATATTCCTAAATTCAACCGTTATCGAGATATCGCGTTTTAAAAATGGCATTTTTGCAACTTTGACATGCTATAAAACTCAAACTATTCAAGTTAGAGAAAAATGGATTGCACATTCCTATCTTAACTTTTCAAGAGCTATTCAAGGAGATTAAATCCATTATTGTGAAAAAATGTCAAAATGTGCCGAAAAAAGTTGACAGTTGACGTTACCTTCTATCCAAATGACAGAAGAGACATCACAGATGTTAACAATAACCGACTCACACGAATGATTAACACGAAAAGCTGACTGATTTTGGACAAGAATTTGGTTTTGATCACAGTGGAATAGTAGTTGTTCCTTTACCCATTCTTCAAGAAGTTTCTCATAAACAGGGACAGTATTTATTGGTCTAAACGCTGAATGCAAGTTGGTCTTTGGAACCTTCGGGACAGGGATGATTGTGGAAACTTTCCATTCTGATGGAAAAACGCCAGTCTCCAGGGAGGTATTTAAAATGTCTAGGAATCTTTTTGGAAATACCATTCTCTCCTCCAACAACATTCTTCATTTCTTTCAAAATAGATTTAATCTTACTCATCGTTAACTTATCAAATTGACAAAATTCGATATTTCTGGGAAACACTGTATGAGGAAATGTGAGGGTTGGCTGAGGAATGTTTGCAACAACTTATGCTTTCGATAAAATATGTATTAAATTCGTTGGCAATTTTAATTTCATCCATAATAAGGTCTGTCCCAAGAAGAATGTCATGAGAAACTTTTTGATTTTCATCTGGAAGAAGACTTTTTAAATGTTTCCAAAGTTCTTTGGGATTGGATTTATTATCGTCAATTGTTTCATAGTAAAACTTTTCTTTCTCAGTTCTGATCAAATTGACAATATGTTTTTTTTTTTATTTTGTACTGCTCCCAGATATCATCATTCCTTTCAAAAACAGCTTACTTATATAAACAATCCCTCTCATACATTAATTGTCTGATTTCACAATTTATCCATTTTTTATTTAAAAAATTTTGTTTGATTGTTATTTCTGTAACTGGACAAATTTTATCAATATAGTTCGATAAGCTACTGATAAAGGAATCAGCTAGAAGGTTGACATCGGATGAATTGCTATACCATGCAGTTCCTTTCAAAGTTTCTTGAAGGTCATCACGATTGTAGTTTTTGAGGGATCTTCTGAACAATGTAACTTCCAAGTTCTCCCTTACATTATCATTGATAAGAACGGACAAGATGGAATGGTCGCTGATTTTGGGTGTTAAGTGAACTTGATGTTTGGAATTTCTGTCATTTGTTATAATATAATCAATCAATGTAGCACTCTTGCTTACAATTCTAGTGGGTGTTTCAACTATCTGATTGAAACCATTCAAATAGATGAGATTAATGATTTTCTTTCCGTAGAAGGAATTCTTTATCAGATCGACGTTGCTTAAATGGAAGAAAAGTTGCGTATTTGTATGCTCAAAAATATTCTACCTTTGTTTCATTTTGAATCGATTTCGTTATGTTCATACAGGGTGAAAAAAGAAAAGGTTCATTTTGAAAAAAACACAATATTTTGCTTGTTATAAAACCCAACACTTTCAAATTTCCAGGATATAGGTAAGAGGATACGACGATTCTAAAACGGCGTCAAAAAAATTCTAGACCTACTATGTTGCGTCCAGACAAAGTCAAGTCTGTTTTTTTTATGGAAGTCATATTTTTGGAAATTATTTTCAATACGGACCATGAAAATGGAGAAGTTCAATATGGCCTCCATAAGAAAAACCAAAGTTGGCCTCGGCCGGACGCAACATCGTGGGCCTACAACATTTTTTGATGCCGTTTTTAGAATCGTCATTTCCTCTTACCCATATCCTGTAAATTTGAAAATATTGGCTTTTATAATAAGCAAAATTTTGTAGTTTTTCGAATATGGACATTTTCTTTTTCACCCTGTATCTACATCACGGTATCGATTCAAAATAAAACAAAAGTAGATTATTTTTGGGCATACAAATACGCAACTTTTCTTCCATTCAAGCGACGCCGTATCTCTTACCGTTTCCAATATTCCCATGTACATCATTTTATTCTAGACACACTGTATAGCTACTGGAAAAACTTTTTTTCAACAAAACATTGGAAAAATTACGAAGGCGTAGAAGTGCCACAACTAAAAAAAAAAAATTTCGAAAAAAAAGTCGAAATTTCGTGAAAAAAGTCGAAATCCAAAAATCCATATTTCGAAAACTGTACATATAGCCAGAATAAAACTCATGAGAGTTATAGAAGACATCCCAAACTACCCCCTTGAAATGAAAAATTGACTTGCTACCCCTCCCAGGAGGTTGAAGTTTCATGATAACCGTCTCACTATAGAATGTTGAAAAAAAACAAAAATCCATATTTCGAAAACTGTACATATAGCCAGAATAAAACTCATGGGAGTTATAGTAGACATCCTACATCACCCTTCCAAAAAAAAATCGACTTGCTGACCCTCCCAAGAGGGTGAAATTTCATGATTACCGTCTCACTATAGAATCTTCAAAAAAATTCAAAAATCCATATTTCGAAAACTGTACATAAAGCCAGAATAAAAACTCATGTGAGTCATAGTAGACATCCTAAACTACCCCCTCGAAAAGAAAAACCGACTTGCTGCCTCTCCCAGGAGGTTGAAATTTCATGATAACCGTCTCACTATACAGGGTGTCCGGGAAAATGTGGGAGATCTCTCGGATTCTGATAGAATATTAAAAAATAAGATGACAAGTTCCCATAAATTTTTTTCCTAGCGTTGGGTTCACAATTTCGTCAAGAGCACCACTTCGTCATGGCTTTTTTCGAGGTTTTGTTTAATAAATATTGTTTTTTCTCGAAAATGGTTCATTTTATCGACAATGAACAAGAGTACCTTTTCTTTAGCTTAATGTTCAAGGTATCCAAATTTTTTTTTTTAACTCCTTATCATACAGGGTGTTAAAAATTTGAGCGTTAAAATGTACAATCTAGTCCGTCCCTGGTAAACTAAACAAGCTAATTATGTTTTAAGGGAAGTATTTTGAGAGGTCCTTACTACTGTTCATCATATTAAATTTTCATTGAATTATATTGAGTCGTTTAAAAGTTATTCAAGAAAAACCGATTTCCAGTGGGGTCCTTTAGGGGGCCGTATCTCCGTAGGGAGGGCCGCTAGGAAAAAAATTTATGGGAACTTGTCATCTTATTTTTTAATGTTCTATCTGAATCCGAGAGATCTCCCACATTTTCCCGGACACCCTGTAGAATGTTCAAAAAAATTCAAAAATCCATATCTCGAAACCTGTACATAAAGCTAGAATAAAACTCATTGAAGTTTTAGTGGACATCCTAAACTACCCCCTCGAAAAGAAAAACCTACTTGCTTCACAAAATTTTGACTTTTTTCTCGAAATTTCGACTTTTTTTTCGAAATTTCGACTTTGATGTCGAATTTCGACTTTTTTCACAAAATTTCGACTTTGATGTCGAATTTCGACTTTTTTTACGAAATTTCGACTTTAAATTCAATTTTTTTTTTTTTTTTTAGTTGTGGCACTTCTACGCCTTCGTAGAAAATCATCAGTATACGAGGAAAACAAAAAGTGTTTTTTTTCAAGAAATCATGTTTTATTTGGATTTATTTTCCGATTCCTCGTAATATTCTAACTAAGCATTATCCATATAACTCTCAATATACATTTTGCCGTAGATAAGATAAAAAAAATAGCAAAAATACAGGGGTGTACTGTATTTCTGCTATTCGGAGGAATCGGGGTTCCTAACTTTACACAGTTCAACAGACTGATGAGCCACACTTTTTATGATATTTAACTAAAATTTAGTGTTCAAACTCCGCCTATTACGTTTTCAAAAACAAGACCAATTCTTGATATTCTGATTTGCGTCAGGGATATCGAAAAAAATACTACAAAAAGTTGCTTCCAATTCTATTCTAACCTCGGACACCGATTTTCAAAAGAAGATTTCAATTTTTATTTTTATAATTTTCTTGGTTTAAATCTTGGTTTAAATCAATTACCTACCTAATAAAGATGATATCTCTCCATAACCTTCAAAATTGTTCATTTTATTGTATTAAATTGAAGAGGGGTTGAATGTTTAGTTTTTATGAAAATCATTTTAATGCAAAATAGATTCGTGAATGGACAAAAATATTGAAAAAGAGAATTTGATTTTCTCTTGATATCCGGGCTAAGAATACAATTCAGAAAAACTTTTTTTTGTATCTTTTTTCCATATCTCTGACGCGAAGCAAAATATCGAGAATTGACCCTCTTTGCGAAGGCGTAGAAAGCGGTCTTCAAACTTCAAATTTCATTTAGATATTATGAAAAGTGTGGCACATCAGTCTGTATGACTGTACTAAATTTAAATCCTCAAATCCTTCAAATGGCGAAAATATGGTGGCGTATTCTCTTGACTGCGACACACTGTACATACCTAAATTCATCCGTTTCTGAAATATTCGCATATGAAACGTTATTTATTAATAAATTTCAATCATGTCACATCAAGAAATCAACAATATCAAAAACAATTTAAATGGGTAATTGAACATAAAGACGTTCTGCCTAGCCTCCATTTTCTTTTACATATCTTATACGCATAAAAAAAGTACTATTCAAAATTTCTTCAATGGATCTGCTATAAATACTGTTTTTTTTTTCATCTTGATTATTGCTTAAACAGCAGTCTTATGTTTGCTGTGACAAAAAAGATCACTTTACTAGAACAATTTCTTTGCAGCTGCTAAGTGGTATTTTGACCTAGCAAAAATTATTTCTGTCACTGCAAAGTGTTTTGTGAAATAATAGCAAACTCTGCACTGTGGTAATGAACTTTTTTATTTGAATATTTTTTTGCTTGGACAGTAAAGTTTTTCGTTGTCACAAGAAAAACTATTTTCATGTTCACCTTTCGTACATTCCTGTGATCGTCCCGAATGATCATTCTGGTTACGAAGATATACCAATTCACGAAAATCAGCGAATTTTTGGTCTTCGCTTACTCATGAACCGTGTTGCTGAGTCATGTTATTTCTAGCTCTACTCGTATTATTTCTATTCCATAACCACATCCCTTATTTTCATCGCGCTCATTGGTACTAGACTTCATCAACATTTGAACCAGAAGTATAATATAAGCGATTACAAACAAAGCTTGAGCAAATTACGTTTGGTCATAATTGAATCGTTTATCAAAATTTATTCAATCATCAATTTCATTGAACTATATACATAGCTTGACAAGACAAGAATCATTTTTTTCAGTTATTCAGAATGCTAGTGTATTGGTACAAATTTCAGAGAAATTGCGAGCAAAATCATTTCAAGTGGTTACGCTGTGTGACACGAGCTCATCTATCATCTATCAGATTTTTCTAGGTAATCCGCCATATCAGCTTGACGAATGACAAGTCACTTATCTAGGTATCCAAGATTTATTAAATAAGTGACGCATCAATTAATTTAGATAAGACCGCCAATGTGTCTTATTTTGAGGGTGCATCATCCCTCATCAAAATCTTGGAACACCTTGATTGAACTCCAATTACTTTCGATGAATGCCCTTGGTAGACTCAGAACGTGGAACAAATTTTGTATTTCTAAGTTCATACATAACTGAGATATTGAATTTTTTCGAAATTAAAAACCTCAGTTGCGGAGCATATAGGTTCTTAGGGGTGCAACTTGGTATATAGGTAAGTTGCATTAAATCATGATATTTTGGTTTTCCTACATGCTCCTGCTCTGTGTCGGTTCCTATGCAGGACATCCTGTATAGCCATGGAAGATTGGTTTACGCTGCTCTCCCAATGCAAAAGTTCATAGTCTTTTTTATTCCAAAATTTCAAATAGATTTATATAATTATTTTATCCGAAACAGAAAGTAGATCCAACTTACAACCTGCAAACCGCATCTCGATAACTCCTCGCGTTCAGGTGCTATTGTCTTTTTTGGATGAAAACGTATGTTTTTATACTTTTATTTCATACTGTACTGTAATGTATCATTCACTGGATTCAAAGAAGGTCCGGTAAATGACACATCACATCATCAGTGCTGGTAAAATTCGATTAGAAGAATATGTATATAATTTTATATAACTTTGGAAATTGTTTGTAAGTTTGGCTGGCGTCATCTCACCGTTTTAATCTATAGCTTGACATAAAATGTTGGTACATAAGTACCCATCTATATTACCTAAGCTGTGACATGGTTTGGCTAGCGCCATCTCATGGTAAAAATGTGAGATGGACTGCCACTATGTGTGGTTTAACAAGAGAGTACTATCTATTTTGAACCGATTGAAAAAAATTGTCACAGTTTGATATGAGACAATATACGATACACAGCCCTTAAAATTTCATTCAACTACTCGTCTAGAGATTCCGATAATGATAAACTCGTATTTCAATAAGTTATTTCTCGGCCTGGTACCGTCAACTACTATTTTACTTAGGAAGTCCATGCATGGAAACCAAAAACAAACTTTGTCCGAAACGTCAAATCTTTGTTTGAAACAGTTTAATTGATTTTGATTGCATATTATTGTGTCGTTTTCGCTCTTCTGGCAATAACTACCGAACGCATCAAGTTATCAAGATGCGCTACAAAGGTTTCATCTTGTATTTTTCATCTTCATTCTGTTTCCGTTGTAATGATTGTTTCATTCTATTTGAAATTTTGGAATAAAATTGAAAAAACAATAAACTTTTGCATTGGAGCAGCGTAAACTAATCTCCCATGGCTTTATTCTGCTCCTGGTTAACAAGGCCTCCTCTTTCAAACGAAACCTTCAGAGATGTTGAGTCTAACTGGAGTTATAGTAATTTCAATAAGTCAGACTTCAGCTTCTACGCCGTCTTTATTTAAAGCCCGGTACACACTTGGCGAACTTATACGGCTGACTTGTCGGTAGGTCAAATTGAAGACTACCGTACGCTTCAAAGAATCCGTACTACTTTCCGTAGAAAACACCAGAAATACTCAAAGTAGAAAAACAGAACGGATTTCTTTGACATTTTATTTATTCTTTATTGTAGTGAGCTGCACTCAATTGAACCCTGTTATGCAAAAACCTTTCAACCCTCAAATCAATAACTTTGAGACATCCCTTATTGAAAACAACAAATAAAAAACAATTTGTAGCAGTAGTAGAAGTAGTTTTCTCCTACTATAGAGTAAAATCCAGTGCGTCAACCAAGTGGGTTGGATGTTCCATGCTAAAATGAAAAGTGAGTATCTTTATTTAGTGATTGGTCCAAATGAAAATTTTCAAGGTCTAGAGTCGACACTGGGTTGGAAAATCTATGCATAATGAAGAAGCATACATTATTGATCCTTATACCCGATTATCTCATTTTTCCCTGCAATGAGGGGTGACAACTTTTTGCATAACCGGGTCCAATTGAATCTCGTCTGACGACTGACGACATGCAGAATTGAAGTCAGTCAAACAAAATCACCAGTTCATGGATTATGGTGAACGATTCCTTATGCATGCGTTCACTTGTTTGTCCAAGACGTTCAACATACAATCGGTCGCAGTCATTCGGCAAAAGTGAAGAATTTTTCTACTTTGCTTGAATTGAATCACCACTAGCCGTAGGCGGCGGCTTTCGGATCTCCCGTTTTCTTATCTTTCATCTTATATCCTTATCCTTTGCTTTCAGCTTCGGGATCGTCGCGGCCACGGCTTTCGCTGTTCATTGCGCTGCATTGCCCAAAACATAATGTTTTGTGTTGTGGTTCATCGTTTGGGATTTAAATTGACACTGGACAGCTGCTTTTCGTTTCGCTTAAGGTTATTGATGAATAATTATTATTAATACATGGGATGGGGTGACTGGTAAGTAGAACGTATGTGTTACTGATCTAATATCTGTCAGTTGTTTATGAAAATCTATCTCAAGAGACTTAAAGCATTTTCTTGCTCTTTTATACATCATTCTCAATTATTCATACCTAGGTTTTCTATACCTGCCTAGTTAACAATACCTAATAATATTGATTCGATATATATACTTTTCATCGTTTATACTTCTTGGGTTAGCTTACCTATTCCCGTTAGAAATAGGAGCTTTGAATATCTGACTCACAAAGAAGTGAATGTTAATCTGCTTGTTAAATTCATAGCAAATAAGTTCTCTGCTTTCACATCTTCGATGTTTGAGAAAGACCCTGTATTCTTTTCGTCTATTGTTTCGATAGAAATACATAAGTAGGTATTATGAGAGCAAGCTCCATTCTTGAAAAATAAATCGTCGTTATAGATAAAGCAAAACCCATTCTTATTGTTATAAAATGAATATATTCTCGTTCATTTTTATTGGAGGAGGCTAACGGCACTGTTATTTAATTGAATACAAACTTGAATCCTGGTTTTCTCATGAATAAAAATTATTTTGGATTTAATCCAAGGGAGTTTCAAAAGAGATTTTAATTATTGAAAGATTTTTTTCAAAACATATTCGGGATTCTAGTTCAGTAAATCCGTGCTCTTCCTGATAATTTTGGGAAATACGCAGATAAATATCTTGTGGAGGGGGGTCCAAACTCAGTTTTCGGGAGTTTTCGGGAAAATCGAAGGTGAGCCTACCCCGCCACCTTGAAAATAAGGGCGCGTGTGTTTCCTCCGTTCTTATTAGACTTAAGATAAAATATCATAAAACCAAAGTTTTTCAGAATTATTACGTTCCCAAAAACTTTTATTCCAAACTTTTTTCTCAGGAGCAGCTTCATAGTTACTTCGAGAGAATAACATTACTGTCAGCAGTTGAGCACTCTGCTATTGCCTTTTCAGAACACACTAAAAGTATAGGTAGGTCATGTGAAATAATTTTCAAAATAAACAAACATATTTTATATTAACTTTTGTTTATTTAACGATCCAGCAATTTTGTAGACGAGTGTGAGTGATTTGTTGGGTTTGAGGATCAGTGAATTAAAGTCCAGTTTGTTTTAAAGTGGCCGACGTTTCGCAATATATAATTGCATCATCAGGGCGATTTTAACATTCTGGACTCAAGTCGCAAGAATGTATATTTACACGACACACAAACAGGAAAACTCTTAGGTTTATGTGACAAAAGATACAAAAAACTAAATACAGACAACTGGTCTCCATCAAAGGTAGTGCATTCATTCACTTTCATTCACTGATCCTCAAACCCAACAAATATTTCATATTTTAAATCAAAAACAAAACGTCAATATCCTATCTTAAAAATAAATTTGAAAAATAACATTTATTTTCGACAAATACCTACAAACCACGGATTAAGTGTGGGTAAAAGGTATAAATGACAAACATTTAAAAGGTTTAAAGTGCCCTGAAGGCACTATGCACCTTTAACGTGTTAAGACGTTTCGAGTTAGATACTTATATTTTGAGAAACGCCTCCGCTTGGTCGCAAACTGAGATGTTGAAGAAATGAGCCAAGACAATTGATTTACAGGCGTTGTTAAAAAAAAACTGTTTTAATCAACGGTACAGGGTTTATTGCTGGAAAAAATCATCACGATCAAGAAAAGAATATGAAATTATTAAATGATGTCATAACATACAAAATCAAAGGCTGATTTGTCTGAAAATCGAGAGTCCTCTTGAGCTTTCAATTCTGAACCACTTTTTAAAATTAACTTTTCCGATAAGATACTTCACTCTTGAAAATTTTTATCAAATCACTTTCAAACCACCCTTTATATACAGGGTGTTACTTGATGATATCTCATAATTTTAAGGGGAAGTTCTGGATAAATTTTGAGTCGAAAAGGTCATATGAACATGGGTCTAAAAAATTTTTTTAAAAAATTGAAAAAAAAAAAATAAAATAAAACGAAATAAAAATGAAAAAAAAAAAAAAAGTGTGTTCCTATGACATAATATCCTGTGGCAAAATTCAGTTCAATATCTCAAACCGTCTTTGGAAAATGTATTAAAATCTGAAAATAAAATAGATCTTTAACATCCTGTATCTTAAAAACCAAGCATTTTAAGACCCAAGTTTATATGACCTTTTCGACTTCAAATTTATCCAGGAACTCCCCCTTAGAATTATGACATACCATTAAGTAACACCCTGTAGATTGATTTTGCTCATTTTCTCAACATCATAGTTTGAGATCGATCAGAATTGATTCCCAAAATATCACGAACTAAATCGAAAAATGTTTGTCATTTATACCTTACTCACACTCAATCGTAGACACACTGCACATATACAGGGCTTGACTAATTTCAAGACAAAAAGTTTTTAATAATATGGGTATGGATCCAAAACCGTTTTTTTTTTTTTTTTCAAAAAACCAAGTAAATATTTGAGTTTTTCGTCAGCAATGTCCTCAGTATTCCGAATTTTGTCTAATTTCCCTGTCATGAGCCAATGCCATAAACATGAGCATAAAACGGTCGCTGGCACTCTGGATGTTCAAACGGACTCGTTGATGAATGTCGTACATCTTTCTTGAAAGATTGCTTGCGTAATCTTCCTCAGCAACATCTTTACCAGGTGGACAGCCAAACTTCAGGTCGCAGGGCAGCCGGAGTTCACGACACATGATGATCCTAGCTGGGGTTTCACCTGTCGATTCATGAACCCCAGACCGGTATGCCAAGAGTAACAAGTGAAGGTATTTGCCCAGTCTCTTTGGTGGTCAGAGACAACTTTGGCCAGGTCTCGGTTGATGGTCCTGTTTATTTGCTCCACCATGGCATCCGATTGAGGGTGCAGCGCAGTCGTTTTTGTCTCCTTGATCTTCAAGACGTCACAAACATTCTGGAGCAATGACGATGCAAAGTTTCTGCCCTGGTCCGAATGCAGCTCCAATGGGACACCAAAACGGCAGATCCATTCCTTGACCAGTATACATCAGCTACCGTTGTCGCTTCTTGGTTTGGCCAGGCATACGCTTTGGCCCACTTACTGAAGTAATCCATCGCGACCAGGATGTATTTATTTTGTCAGTTCGACTCACATATCACTCAAAGTATATAGGAAACTCCCATACTATAGTTTGAAATGAAATTCGCCAGCGCCCTACAACGGGTAGTCCTCGTAATTTTGACTTTTTTTTTTCAAAAACGTGAAGAAATCTGTTTTTATTGTATACGGTGGAGCCATCTATTGGATAAAATGGAATTCATACCACGTTCGAAATTATAATTCAAATATTTAGCACATGGTATATCAAAAGTTATCCTGAAAAAATGCATGACTATTTTTCAAAAACGTTCATTTTATAATGTCTAGAAACTATGTCCTGGACAAATACAACCTATGCATATTTTCAGTTTATAACTTTTAATAAGCCATGTGAATCAATATTTAAATTGAAATTTGAAAGTTGAGTCTATGAAAAACCACGAGATTTAGAACTTGTATACCCAAGTTGTGCTTCAGTTTTGTTGTTCAAAATCGGATTTTTAACATGCTGAACCAATTTTTCTAAAACAGTGGAAGAACTTTTATTGGAAAGGATGTGTCTTGTTGAAAATATCCACACATCCAGGAAACGATACATTTCTCAAAGAACTCACGATAAGCTTACATTATTGTCCAATCCAAGGTTCAAACACAAATCTCAAGATGATCTAGGTACTGAAAATTAGAAAATTCCGACACAAAATTCATACTACACGTGAAATGACAATGACGTCTAGTGTTAGGGATTGGTTATTTATGGCAACCGTTGTTGAGGAAAACCTTTGTCTCTAGCGCCATCCAAAGGGTAGTCCTCTAAACAAATCCGACTTAATTGGTTGCCTAAAACTTTATTTACATTGGTTCCCATCCAAGTTACCTATATATTTGAGTGATATGTGGCTCGACTCGGGAAATGGTCCAGCAACATCTATGGCGATTCTCTCAAACGGGCTTCCAACATTGTACTGGCGCATAGGAGCTTCTGGGCGTTTCTGAGGTCCATTGCTTGCAGCAAGAACGGCATATTTCCTGCACCACTACCGCACGTCAGCCTGCCAATTGACCCAGTAAAACCGTTCTTGCAGCTTTCCCAGCGTCTTGGTTACACCCAGATGTCCACCCGTGGTGCCATCATGGACCTCCTTCATTACCTCTGCCCGTCTGTTTTCAGGAACAACTAACTGCCTCCGATCTTCCGTGCCATCCAGATTCTTCACCAGGCTCTTTAGGATGCCATAATCAAGAATCATCAAGTCCCATTGAGACCAGTAGGACTTCACGGTGGTCGAGAATCGTGCGACTTCTTGCCAAGTTGGTCGTTGGCCTGCTAACTTCTATCCAATGATGAGCTTTGGACGACGTAGACTGCCAGGAATCATCCACCACATTTGTCCTGCAAACGCTCGCTTCCTCAAGCTTTGTGACAGAGCTCTGGTCTCCTGAACAAGTCATCAAAGTTCTTGAAGCTTGATCTTGCTCGATTATCCTTGTCTTCCGATGCCGACGCAGGTGCCCGTATCTTTTTCTTACAGCGGCTACGAATATGCCCAAGCTCTCCACAATTCCATCTCCTTGACGCCTCTCCTCACATTTGCGTCGAAGCTGTCCCCCTCTGGAACATCCTGTTCCTCCATCCTTCGCACGGGAAGCTTGCAGCACTGCTTCGCCGCTTCGAGCTCCAACGCTTTTACCAGCGCATCCACCAGATTATCAGGACGATGAAGAGTCAAGAAAATCCTTATCTCCTGGTCCCGTAGTCCATCCAAAATGGCCCAAACTGCAAGCCTTTCCAAACCGTTTTCTGGCAAGGCGAGCAACATCCGCTTCAAACTCCTGAAAGCTCTCGTTGGTCTTCTGAGTGCGATTTTTCAACTGAGAGTGGTAGACGTGCTCAAAGTGAGTCTGCCCATATCGCGGTTCCAGATGCTTGACTAGTACATCGTAGTCCTCCTGCTCCTGGGTGTTGAGCGTCTGCAGGATTTCTGTAGCCTCCCCACGAAGTGCCAGAGTCAATGCCAGGGCTTTTTCCGCTCCAGTCCATCCAATTGTTCCAGGACTGCTTGCCATCAAACTGTGGTGCTTACATGTGGATCCTGATGGTATCAGCTTCTATCTTGGCACTCGCACCGTGGTTTTCGATAGTAACCTCCGGTTGTTTCATGATTACTGCCACTTGCCTTCTCACTTGCTCCATTTCTTCTTCAAGGGTCTCAACTGTATCTTCAAATCTTGCTCCAAATCGTTTCTCAGGGTTCTTGGTTTCTTCCGCTACATGATGTTTCAGACAGTTGTAGTTGTCCGCCAATTGTTCCTTGATTTTCTCCATAGCTCTGGAAGATTCTACAGTTCTCTTCCAACTTTCTGGAGTCCTCTTCCAATTTATCTTCCAATTTATCTTCTAATTTTCTAGAGTTCTTCTTCATAGCTCTAGAAGATTCATCAAACTCCTTTTCCAATTTTATCGAATTTTCGTCCAGCTTCCTCGACAATTTTTCTACTGCGTTTGGATCAGGAATCTCGAATTGAAACGTATCAGGATTCATGCTTTCTTCCATCAACTCATGAAATGTTGGTAACATAAGTACCTATCTATATTACCTGAGTTGTAATATGGTTTGGCTGGCGCCATCTTATGGTAAGAATGTGACGATCGAACAGCCACCACCACCCTCTCAATATCTGGTTTGAGAAGAAAGAACTATGTCTTTTGAACCGATTGAAAAAAATTGTTACAGTATGAAATAAAACTTTGCACTATTTTAGAAACTGCGGACTCTGCTCGTCGCCTCGTACATGAACATCTTGACTCGTACTTTGAAAAGTCATTTCCCGGCTCAGTAACGTAAATTACCGTTTTTGTATCACATTAATAATAATAATAATAGTGTGACGAAACATGCCCAGCGGTTTGAACCTCCAAGGCAGCCGACAGTAGAGACGTTTCAACCATAATGCCTCTCTTGAATATGTCGGCTTCTGTCCCGTTTGTCACATGCTCGAACCACTGTTTTCTATAATGATCCAGTATTTTCGGTTGCCTTTATTAAGACTTTCGGAAAACTTTCGCGATCTAACCAGGGATGGAACAGGATAATATAAAAGTCCGCCGTCATTTGGAAAATGGAGTTCAAATGTGTTTTAGTGATCGTTGCATTTTGCATCAACTGTGAACGGGCAGAGTTAAAGAAAACATAAATAATTGACTGTACATAAATCATTGTCAGCAAATAAATTTGTTAAAGTTGGACAAGTGTTTTTTATAGCCAAAAAATATTACATTGGCGTTAGAAGTGGGATTTATTGTGTGCTATGGAAACAGATATAAATATTCGCTTTAATGACCACGAAACTTGTGCTTTTAACCGTGCTAGTGCTAAAATTAAGTCTGATACCGTCCGAGTTCACATGAAAGCCTCTCAGTTTGATGGCGAGCTGCCATGGAACAATTACAATCGCTGGTTAGAGGCAGCAGCAAGGGCAAATGGATAGACGGAAACCAAGAAAGCCCTGGCATCAACTCTGGCACTTCGTGGGGATGCAACAGAAATCCTGCAGATGCTGAACACCCAGGAACAGGAGGACTAGGATGTACTAGACAAGCACCTGGAACTGCGATATAGGCAAACTCACTTGAAGCACGTCTACGACCCAGTTGAAAAATCGCCCTCAGAAGACCAACGAGAGACTGCTGATTAAAGTGGATGTTGCTCGCCTTGCACGACTGTCTTTGCCAACCACGCCAGAAAATGTTATGGAGAGGCTTGCAGTTCCGGCCTTTTTGGATGGGCCAGAAGATTTGGAAATTCCTGATCCTGATTCTGCTCCGAAGAAACCTGCCATAGTTGCCTCTTAAGGACTCGAACAGAACAGCGTGATCGTAGATGACTCGATCAATGAAGAACGTCGCACCATGTTACTGGATACAGGTGCGACTAAGACGATCATCTGGCCCGATATTGTCACAACACCGACAACGATCAAACCAACCAAGTGGCGACTACGAATTGCAACAGGAGACCTGTCGAGGATGGTGGAGTGGAAGCGGCAGTGACTCTAGAAAGCACCAGCTTCGAACATCCAATGCTGGTTTCTGACATGGAAGAAAAAATTATCTTCGGAATAGACATATTGAATTCCCGAGGCTTCCAATTGGATTTTAAGCATGGAACATTGAGAGTCAACAACAAAGAGGTAATTCTACATGAAAAGGAGAAAGGGATAGTCCGTGTACTGCTGGCTGAGGATGCTTCGATTCCAGAAAGAAGCGAGATGATCCAATAGAGTCGTCTGGTTGGAAGAGTCAAAGAAGATAGCACCGTCATGTTTGAGACCGGACTACACGACTCCGAAATAGGACGAGGAATTGATTATGAGCTTGGTACAAGTGAAGAGGACTGTGTCCGCCAAAGTGATGAACGTCAACTATCACTCAGTAAGCCTTGCGAAAGGAACTGTTTTGGGGCGTCAATTTTCTCCGTGGTGCGACAGGCTAACGAGACTGGGGTGACCAATCCTGAGTTCACGGGAGAGATGGAGAAGTTAGTTGCTACGTTTTCAAAGGACCTGGATAAGGGACAAAAACAACGCTTGAGAGGCCAACTGAGGAAGTTCAGCGACGTCTTTGACAACGGACCGGAAGATGCCCGACACATCCGCCAAACTGCTAGGAGACTACCTCGCACGAAGGAGGAGGAAGCGGACAAGATTATTCAGGACATGGAGAAAAGCGGTATCATCGGGCCTTCAAGTGGTCATCGCCAGTGGTGCTGGTCAAGAAGAAGGATGGTTCAACTTGGTTCTGAACAACGTGGTTATCGTGGTTGGCGAAGACCACCTGGAGAACTTGGAGGAGGTATTCCACAGGCTAAGAGGATCTGGTTTGAAGTTGAGCCCAGAGAAATGCCAACTGTTCCGGAGTGAAGTTCAATACCTGGGTCATATCCTGTCGGCGGAGGAAGTAGCTGTCGACCTGCAAAAGATTAAGGCAGTTGAGGAATGGCGGGTACCAAAGAGCCTTCACGGATTACGAAGTTTCCTGGGTCTGTGCACGTACTACCGGCGTTATTTTCAACGATTTGCCAACATCGCCCGATCTCCCAATAGGCTTACGAAGGCAGAGAGGCGTTTCCACTGTGATGAAGAATGCCAGAAAGCTTTCGTCACCCTAAAATAGGCACTTGCCAGCGCACCCATCCTTGGCTATCCACTACCTGAAGGGAACTTTATCTTGGACACGGATACCAGCAACGTGGGACTTGTTACAGTGCTGTCCCAGATCCAGCAGAGACATGAAAGGGTCATCGGTTACTTTAGCAAAACTTTGTTGAAGCCTGAAAGGAACTACTGCGTTACAAGCAGAGAGCTGCTAGCAGTAGTCAAAGAGGTAGAGCACTTCTACAAGTACCTCTACGGAAAAAAGTTTCTGCTAAGAATCGACCATGCTGCACCCAAGTGGCCTCTACAATTCAAGAACCTGGAAGACCAAGTTCGATTTCAACACTGGACATCGAGCTGGATCAAGCCACAAGAACGCTGATGCCTTGTCCAGAAGATCTTGCCCAGAGTTCTGTGAGCACTGCCATAGAGCTGAGGAGAAAGAAGCCACGAAATGCAGAATAACTGTGGTGGACGACTCCTGGCAGTCTGACGCACTTCGAGGGGATCCAGAGGAAGATCCAGATCCGAAGCCAATCATGGAATGGAAACAGGCAGGCCAACAACCAACTTGGCAAAAAGTCGCGCGGTTGTCGACCACCGTGGAGTCTTACTGGGCTCACTGGAACTCGATCGTTCCTAGCGATGGCATCCTGATGAGGGTGGTGAAGAATCTGGCTGGCACTTAAGATTGGAGGCAGTTGGTTGTTCCTAGAAACCGACAGGCAGAAGTTATAAAGGAGGTCCATGATGGCATCACGGGTGGACATCTGGGTTTAACCAAGACGCTGGGAAAGCTGCGAGAACGGTTTTACTGGGTCAATTTCCAGGCAGACGTGCAAAAGTGGTGCAGGAAATGTGCCGTTTGTGCTGCAAGTGATGGACCCCAGAAACGGTCAAAAGCTCCTTGATCGGCTGATAAGATCGCTATACTTGTGGCTGGACCGTGGCAAGGGAACGTATGGATCCTGGTCGTGATGGACCACTTCAGCAAGTGGGCCGATGCGTATGCCTTGCGAAATCAAGAAGCGGTCACCGTTGCTGATGTTCTGATTAAACAATGGATCTGCCGTTCTGATGTTCCATTGGAGCTGCATTCAGACCAGAGCAGGAACTTGAATCGGCATCATCACAAAACGTCCGCGATGTCTTAAAAATCAAGAAGACGAGGAAGACGGCGTTACACCCTGACATGGTGGAGAGAATGAACTGGACCATCAATCGACACATGGCCAAAGTTGTCTCTGATCATCGAAGAGACAGGGACGAACAACTTCACTTGTTCCTTTTGGCATACTGGTCTGTGGTTCACGGATCCACATGCGAAACCTCAGCTAGGATCATCATTGAACATGAACTTCGGCTGCCCTGCGACCTGAAGTTTGGCTGTCCACCTGGTGAAGATGTCGATGGGAAAGATTACGCAAGCAATCTTCGCAGAGAGATGGACGACATACATCAACGAATTCGTTCGACTATCCAGAGTGCCAGCGACCGGATGAAGGAGGCCTATGACGTGAACACCAAGAAGGGTGAGTTCCAGGATGGGAATTTGGTTTGGCTGTACAACACACAGAGGCGACGTGGCTTCTCCCCAAAATCGCAAAGTTCTTGGGAGGGCCCGTATGAGATTCAGGAGCGAATCAATGACGTCGTCTACTGGTTTCGGAAGCCACCAAGAGGAAAACCGAGGGTTGTGTACCTCAACCGTTTAGCCTAGTATGCTGGGAACCATGACAATCAGGACGCTGAAGTGAGGCAGATCAGGTCACCCGAGGAAGACATGTCACTGGAGACTTTCATTTCTCTATACTCGAATGACCAGAAAGTCCAGAATGTCGTTGTCCAAGAGAGGCAGCTGGATTTGTTCAATGCACCGGCTGAATATTGGTTGGCTCACTTAGTCACTGAGGACCTCAGCATGAAGAGCGGTCTTGCTGCTGTTTTTACATGGAAATTCGGACAACTGGACCATCTGCAACGACAAAGGCCAGAGATGGAGAAAGTGCTACAAATCAGGGAAGGGACACGACACCTGTTCAACCTTGTAACGAAGAAGCTTCCACAATATCTGACCACCTACAGTGATGTGTGGAGAGCCCTCAATCATCTTCGAAACTTGATGATGTCACAGGACTCATTTAGCAATCCAAAAGATGACCAATGACCGAGTGGATTGGTGAGTGGTAAAAAGAATGCTGAAGGTTATCTTCAAGGGGAGTAGCATCGACATCCTGGTGTGCTGCTTTCCTTCCCGTAGGACGAACCAGAGGACAGTGGACTGCTATTTCCACCGTACATCACACTGCAGGTTTGAGGACAATTGCCGATACCAACAAGAAGACAATTTTGGTGAGAAATGTTCTAAGGAGGGAGCAATGTGACGAAACATGCCCAGCGGTATGAACTTCCAAGGCAGCCGACAGCAGAGACAACGTTTCAACCATTATGTCTCTCTGGAATATGTCGGCTCTTGTCCCGTTTGTCACATGTTCGGAACACTGTTCTCTATAATGATCTAGTGTGAACGGGCAGGGTTTAAGAAAACATAAATAATTGTCAGTAAATAAATTACTTGAAAGTGTTTACTATTGCTGAAAAATATTACATTTGAAATTATATCATTACACTTGGCGGAAATAGTAGTTCCTATCTTAACCGTCTGAATTTGAACGGAATAGTTCAAATTCAAATGAACAAACTTCCTAAGGATACCAACAATGTACCATTATTTCATAATCTACAGTACAATATAAAAATCGTCTATCAAGAACTAGCTGGAGAACCAATTACTCCGCCCGCCTGTCTGTAAGTTAATATAGCATAACAAGCTTCCGATTAAATATTTTTCATGAAACAATAGGTTAATATACTACCAATGATAATATGTTCCCATAGATTTATCTGACACAATATCACTATTCGACTCGCCATTTCTCATGTACATTCAGCACACAACGCTAATAGTAGTTATCTAAGATGAACGCGACTTGATGTTTTGTACGGACCAATAGAGCATACATCAACTTACTGTCATGGTCATTGATTGAAGGGAAATGATGAATGATGAAGTTTAACAGAAACGTTTGAAAATAAATCTCAATTTTTTATAATCAGCTATGAGTTGACGAATAAAACCATGCCCTTGCATTGTCCGTGATTGAACTGACAACTTCGCAAATTTTCAAGCAACCTGTTTCTGCGGTTTTTGAGTTATAAGAACACAAACACGGATATTACCATTTTTATAAAGTAGAAGCAGGAAGTGATACTTTCAGTCAAGCTTCCTCATATTGGCTTTGGCAGACCTCATGAAAATGTTTAATAAATATTTTGAGTTTTGATGTCGTTTATCATAGCATGAGGCACTATATTCTGAAAGGATAATTACATGAATTTTTGTGCCTCAAATGCAAGTTATGTATACAAAGCGAAATTTGACTTGATCAAGTAGATATCCAGGTCTTTTCTTGCATATCATTTTATCACCAAACAGTGCTGAATTCTCCTGCCATCCGTGTTGAGCCATCCAATGTATGCCAATTTTGCACTCTTTCCCTATATTCTGTCGTCGTTTTAGTTAGTTTTTTATCAGCTCTTCATATCACAATCAGGAAGTCATGGATCATTCAGGACATCACAGTGTGATTACCCCATGGAGTCACATAATACGTTACATTACGTTACGAAAACATCAACTTAAGATTGGCAAACTCTTTTTGTAAGCAGATGTTGACATGCTAGGTGAATTTTAGGTCATTTTCTATCAATAGACATCATTTTTTTGCAGTACTGCACGGCCTCAGTTCTCGATCGTTCAGTGTTGTTTTCAGGATCTCTTTAGTCAGATTGCTGTTCTGTGGTCAACCAAAAATCTTCACCATTTATTTTCAGGAATTTATCAACAAGCAATGAGCCTTTTTCAAAAGTTGCAGATCATGATTTATGTTATTCCTGCCATGTCCCCAAATAAGTATAGTACATCTAACATTAGCATAGAGGTGAGCTGAAGAATATCTGTTCATGGCTGTGACGTGAAAACCGGGAATAGGAAGGAGCCAAGTATCGATCCCTGAGGAACAACATACCCCATAACTCCAAAGGACTAGATAAAACACTATTCAGTCTAACCACTTGCATTCTTGATGACAAGGACAGTAAATCAGCTGCTGGGCATTGTTATCCAAGACAAAGTAGCTGAGAATGGCAAGAACATGGATTCAGACGATCAAAGGCTTTGGAATAGTGAGAAGTATTGGACCTGTCAAGTTTCCATCGTCTGTTGATTAAATTATGTCATCAGTTACCTGTAATATAGTCGTCTCACAGCTGTATCAGGTAGTAGCCACTGTACATGTTTCCTTCATTGATCACCTTCGACATTGTGGGAAGTATCAGTATCAGTATCAGAGTTTTTCCAGCAGACAGGAAATATTGAGAAGTCAATTGAGCAGTTGACAATATGTGTGATAACTTGAAGAACATATGGATAGCAACGCAGTACTGATTGAATGTTCTATTTCATACGACCCTGTCGCATCCGACCGTCAAAATCTCCGCTCACAAAAAATTTGATCAGTTATTTGGCATCTGCCAAATGATCAGGAATTGCAGGTCATGCTCTTTCAATTTTCAAGCTCCCTGGAGACCTTCCAGTTTTTTCTTGGATCACCCGTCATGATTCTATGCTATGCTATTGTGAAAAAATTTAGTTTTTCCGCTTTAAAATAAGAACAAAATTTCTAACAAGCATATATCCGGAAATGCTCCGTTACAGAGCTACAGGGTGTTGAAATTTTCATTCTTATTTTTTCACAATAATATTTGATTTTCTAAGTAGGTATGGCTTCAACTTGTAGAGGGCGCTACCTACACTCATTTTTTCAGGATATTATTCAAATTCAAAGTGTTTATTGTCTAACAGGATTATTCCCAATACAAAGACACTCATAAATTTAATTTTACTCCTCTACAATATTGCGGTATCAAATTAAAAATCTGACCTTTCGCCTTTGAGCGGCCATCATCAAGTTCATTTTTTAAAATACGAAACCGGATTCTTCATTTTATTTTCAGTTATCTTTTGACATCCTAAATGCATTGAGGTATCGCAACCGTCAAAAAAAAATACTTATCCAAAAATTAATTCCAGAGAAGACTAGTTCGGCTACCTTTGTTTTAAAAAACACTTATTCCAGAAAATCGTCCATATCCCTAAGAGACTTACTTAAAATCTTAAAAGTAGAAGTCTTCGTGTTCTTTCTACTTTTGAGGTTGTTAACACTTAGTTTGATTCATGAATTCATCTTTATTCGACACATTATTCCTATGAGAAAACCTGCACAACTGAACAAAGCTAATTGACTGAAACGAAATCGGCATAACATCCAATACGATACATTTAATAAAATAAGATCAAATCCACAAATGACATGGAAAATAAAAAAAAATACATATAAAAAACTGAATCAATGTTTGCAAAAGTATTCAAAAAAATTGCCATTTTAACAAAATATTGAAAATAAAAATAATGATTGAAAATATTGAGGTTGCTAAGGCATCGCATTACTCTACACCCTCATCTTATCACCTTAATGCTTCAAGGACGTCAAAAGATAATCAAAAATAAAAATAAAATCCAGTTCCGTATTCAAAAAAATAAAGTTGATGTTGTCGTCTCGAAACGTCAGATTTTCAATTTGATACCACCATCCATTTTTGTTTGTTTAATAGTATATAAATCATGTTTGCTTGCACGAATTAGATTTTGATCAACTGCTTTCTCAATATTTGACTCTAAACACTCTCTATAATCTTCAAAACTGATTTTATTTTCAATAACACTTTTCTTAACCCCTTTTATTTTTTTTGTTGTATGCATCTCCCCTTTTTCAATGTTAGTTTTGTTCTTTTCTAATTCCTCACCAGTGTAAAAAAGTTTTACTGCGTACATTTTTGATCGGAGTCCGATAAAGTCTGTCATAATCTGCCCATTGTTTTCATCTTTCATCATACCCAAAACCTTTTTATTCACTAAGGGAATATTATAAATATTATCCTTAGGATAATCAGAGGTGTCAAAATGTTGTTCACAATCTTGTCTGATGACGTCATAGACATTGGAATCTGCTATTTCATAAATTAAAGAGTCAGTATCAGTGTAAAGCACAGTACATTTTTCAAAACGATTTTTCATGTAATCATAATGAAATTTGTAAATAGTAGTCTTAGCCAAATCTAAAATACACATTCCAGCATATATTGGCTTATTGAAAAATATTTCTGATTTTGCCAACTCAATTATTACAAGATTCTCATTGATTATTGTACTACTTTTAAACTCAGGTTTTGAAATTAAAGCCTCAGCTCCATATCGACCTTCCCACTTAGTAACAAGCTTGACCGAAGAATGTTTTCGAACATTTTCCATAGTTTTTCCAGAAACAGCGTTGTTCATGAGTTTGAATAGATTTTTCTCAAAGTCATTTTTGGAAGCTTGTCTGAGACGAGTATTCAAATCAATATAGGATTTTAACCACGGAGACTGATTAAATGAAATTGCTCTGTGGATTTTTGATAGTTTAACACCCAAACCCAATACCTGCTTCAAGTTTCTGTAATGGATAACATATTTTTCTTTATTGAAGAGTGTTGCCATTAGCTTGATGTTCTTAGAACCAGGAGGTGTCTTATGTTCGGGACAAGGGGGCAAATCAGAAAATAGATCGTGTAACTCATGAGGGATTTCCAAGTCTACCTCTAAAATGAAGCCTTTGTTAGAGGTATCATCAACATCTAAAACATTGAAAAAAGACCAATCAGCATCACTCATCCACTTGAATCCATTAAAGGGCAGGTGTTGAGACATCGCCCACCCATATTGATTGTTGATATCAAAATACATGAGATATGTTTCTTCTCTAGAAGGATCGTATGAAGGAATATACTTATTATTGCATTCAGCATGCCTTTTAGAACACTGACTTAGACCTCCTCGTATACCCCTTTCAATGAACATGACCATATCTAAATCAGTCAAAAGTTCAAGCCTAGGATGATCAGATTTAAAGAGATGATACAGCATACATTGCCAAGAATAACCAGGGAGAGTAAACGAATGAGCAGGGTCTAATCCATAAGTGTTATGAGCTGCTGATCTAAATTGCTCAAACACGTCCGCCAATAACAAAATATCAGTTTTCATGTAAAGTTCGGAATAATCACGCATTGTTCGACATGATAATGTATTCCAGACTTTTTGCGCATGTGCGTACTCACGATCTGAAATACATTTATCTTCCAATCTGCTATAGAATTCTGACTTGGGGGGTAATTGACACTCATTGATTTTAGACCAATCATCCATAAAGTCATATGGAAATATACCTTTTCGAGTGAGCAATTTGAAATGCTCAACACTCAGACTCCTGAATTCGGACTCTAAAATGGGAAAATCTGAAAGATAAGATGCGAGTTTATCTAAACTGAAAGCCATAAAACGAAAACTATCCAAAAATCTGAACTGAATACGACTCTCAGGGATATGCTTTGAAAAGGAGATATATTTCTCTTTGTTTACAGGAAGAACATCGATTGGCCCATCCACTTCAGCTAAAGCTTTAATAAGCAAATGTCCATCATATGAACTGAGACAATGAAATAAAACAGGAATAATATGGCTATCTTGGAAATTCAAATTACATTTTTCATGTGCAGGTCCTCTATATATACCGGTTAAGTGACAATGATCACGAACCCTTTTATCTTCTGCTTGGAAAACCTTTTCACATACATGACAACAACTCGCCTTGAAAAATTGTTTAACTTGTCCAGATGTAAGCTTCTCCATTGGAAGAGGACATTGAAAGACTGTCATCACATTTTCAGCAAAGTCGAAAAGTTCCTTAACAAACCATTGAATACAATCGACCCCCGTATAAGACTTATAAAACGATAATGAGTCATCATAAGAACATTTAACATAATATCCAATGCAAAATGGAACATGTGATTGATATTTTTGACTATTTTTAGAAATATCATCTTCAACAGGAGCCAAGAGACACTCGGAATCAGCATATATAACAAAAGGTGCTTTTGTTTTGAAAGAAAAGTTAGTAAACTCAACAAACCTTCGATTTTTCTCAGGAAGCTTTGGAAGAGGACCATTATTCAGATTTTCGCAGTCTTGCAGATGATTTTCCAGTTTTCCAACATCATAAAAGTAATGAAGACAGCGATCACAAATATACTTAGCACCATTATTTTTACTCAGCTGTGATGAAACAAGACGAGATAAATTTTTTATCCAAACAAAGTGAGTTTTGATTGGAAGAATCACCTCCTCTTCACCACTTTGATAATTGTCTTGTACCATTAGAAGATTTATATGGTACTGAACTTTTTTTTTGGTGATATAGGCCGGTATAACCTTGAAAGACTTACCCGATTTCTCCAATCTATAGACGTTTATAGAAATATCATTTTGCTTTTCAAATCGAGGAACTTGAGGTAACGACATAGGAAACTGAATTCCATTCAAATTTAAAACTGTCTGAGGATGAGGATAAGAAGAAGTCCATTTAGCAAACCCACGATCAACAGGAAACAATGCAGATGCCACAGCCCAGGCAAAACATAAATTATCAGAATTTTGAATATTAACACAAGCTTTTTTACTTTTTATTTGCTGGGGTAGATCAATATATGAACCGGCTGTAATCGGATTAAACTTATTTATATTAATGGCTAAATTTAGTATTTTAGATAAGGCCCAACCACTATCTTTTTCCTGAAACTCCTCCAATTCACTAAGCAGGGGGATTTTGATATTTTCATCAAACCAAGCATCTAAATTGGAATCCTGATATAAAGGGGCATTTTGGGTATTTAAATATTTATTTTCCGTCAAGGTTATATTCGCTTTATTAACAATGAATTCACCACAAAATACAGTGTTAACTTTGACAGCACGTCTATTTTTTAAAATATTTTGAGCTTTTCTTTTAAATATAACCCTACAATCCAATACATATCCAATGATGTCTTTATGGTAAAGATTAATCAAGACACCTGTTCGAACTCTAGATTCAAAAGCTGTACTCAGATCTTCCCATTTTACACGGTGACATGCCGTTTCTTTTTTCTGGATCCCACCCCCCTTTTTTTGAAGTATTTTAAACTGTTGTCTTAAACTTTTAACATTAACCATTGCTGCTTGTAAATGTTGTTTTTCGCCTATTGAACGAGCAGTTTTCAAAGATTTATTGATTTTGCTGACTACTCGAGCACACTCAATCAAGCCTTCTCGAAGAAGTTCTTCGGAAGACTTAACCCGAAATATTCCAAGTAGTGCAGCAATATTTTTGATCGCATTCGCAATAATAGCAAACATGATTCGCGAAAACTGATACAATTAAGAAAAAAAAATAGGAAAACACGTCCGAACACTTCAAGAGACAATCTAAGACTGATGAAAGTAACTAACCCTCAATATGATTTTTTAAAATAGCTATACTCAAAAATTGTCACTAAGAAGAATAGCAGAACACGTCTGAACACTTCAAGAGACAATCTTAGACTGATCGAAGTACCTCAACCTCAATATGATTCTTTAAAATAGCTATACTCAAAAATTGTCACTAAGAAGATTAGCAGAACACGTCAGAACACTTCAAGCGACAATCTTAGACTGATCGAAGTACCTCAACCTCAATATGATTTTGTTAAATAATGTTACTCTAAAATTGTCACTAAATAGAATAGCAAAACACGTCCGAACACTCCAAGAGACAATCTAAGACTGATGTTAATAGCTCACTCTCAATATAATGAAAAAAAAAAAGACAATAATTTAAAATGTTGCTAAGAACCGGAACACGTCCGAACAATTCAAAAAACAATCTGATACTAATATTATAACTCACCCAAATCTAACTTAAAAAAGAACTTTGCTGATGCAGATGTTTCTACAACAGTGCTGGACACCTCTTGAAGCTCCTCTTTTTGACAATCTTTTTCCTTCCACTACTGCAATTTTTCCAATCCCAAATTGAATATTTGGAGATCCTATGAGAAATATATGATTTATTTTCCGCGATATAATTTTAACGACTTTACGTACCTTCAATCTCAAGGATTTGCTATTAATTCAAGCAGTCTTCAAATGTAGGCATCCAATTTTTGCAATGAAGTGATCAGGTAAGCGTTGATCTGAGTAACAGAAAAAATAGCTTTACTTGCACATACAACAATTATTTTCTTACAAAACACAACCCCAGAACCCTCAATTCATATTTTTGGTTATAATAAGCTCGAATTATACAGCATTTTTCGACTTAAAATATTAAAAAACACTAATTTCACCTCCAACCGATTTTTTCAAAAAAAAAAAGGAAAAAAATCAAATTAAAATTATTATAACATCATCCATAGACTCTACTAGGCAGGTACTTAATTTGGATAAAATTCTCCTACCCAAATTATCACAATATACAAGGAAATAGTTGTTTTTTTTATTTACTTCAAAATATTATAAAAAATTGTGTTTGTGCTATTCAACATATTATATTTCTAGATACAAAATAATCATTTTGCATCAGACTTTTATCATTGATGATTATTATTAGTGAATGTAGCCATTAGTTATTATTTATTATCACACAAGATTTATTAAACAAAACAATATGATTGCACTGTTTTCGAATATATAATAAAGTGAGCAATTATTTTGGCGAAAACGTTGATTGAAAAAAAAAAAAGTAAAATAACATGAATAAATAGATGACTCACCTTATATTGAATTTCCAAGATAGCCATATTATTCCTGTTTTATTTCATTGTCTTAGTTCATATGATGGACATTTGCTTATTAAAGCTTTAGCTGAAGTGGATGGGCCAATCGATGTTCTTCCTGTAAACAAAGAGAAATATATCTCCTTTTCAAAGCATATCCCTGAGAGTCGTATTCAGTTCAGATTTTTGTATAGTTTTCGTTTTATGGCTTCCAGTTTAGATAAACTCGCATCTTATCTTTCAGATTTTCCCATTTTAGAGTCCGAATTCAGGAGTCTGAGTGTTGAGCATTTCAAATTGCTCACTCGAAAAGGTATATTTCCATATGACTTTATGGATGATTGGTCTAAAATCAATGAGTGTCAATTACCCCCCAAGTCAGAATTCTATAGCAGATTGGAAGATAAATGTATTTCAGATCGTGAGTTAGTGGATTAGACCCTGCTCATTCGTTTACTCTCCCTGGTTATTCTTGGCAATGTATGCTGTATCATCTCTTTAAATCTGATCATCCTAGGCTTGAACTTTTGACTGATTTAGATATGGTCATGTTCATTGAAAGGGGTATACGAGGAGGTCTAAGTCAGTGTTCTAAAAGGCATGCTGAATGCAATAATAAGTATATTCCTTCATACGATCCTTCTAGAGAAGAAACATATCTCATGTATTTTGATATCAACAATCAATATGGGTGGGCGATGTCTCAACACCTGCCCTTTAATGGATTCAAGTGGATGAGTGATGCTGATTGATCTTTTTTCAATGTTTTAGATGTTGATGATACCTCTAACAAAGGCTTCATTTTAGAGGTAGACTTGGAAATCCCTCATGAGTTACACGATCTATTTTCTGATTTGCCCCCTTGTCCCGAACATAAGACACCTCCTGGTTCTAAGAACATCAAGCTAATGGCAACACTCTTCAATAAAGAAAAATATGTTATCCATTACAGAAACTTGAAGCAGGTATTGGGTTTGGGTGTTAAACTATCAAAAATCCACAGAGCAATTTCATTTAATCAGTCTCCGTGGTTAAAATCCTATATTGATTTGAATACTCGTCTCAGACAAGCTTCCAAAAATGACTTTGAGAAAAATCTATTCAAACTCATGAACAACGCTGTTTAATCACAGTATTAAACATGCATTACTTTCTAAGTTAACACATTTCCAATTTTTTTATAATTTTCATGATAGGTTATGAACCCACGAAGTTCAATGTTAGATAGGTAGAAAACTGATCAATCATCACGTTGTAATTTGAATACCTTTCCAATTCTTAATAATTTCATGATAGGTTATGAACCCACTCAAGTTCAATGTCAGATAGGTAGGAAACTAATTAAATCATCACGTTCCCGAACCATGGTCGGTCACTCGGTCATGATATGATTATTTTGCCGACGAAAGCACGAACGGAAGTGCATAGTAGAATTATGTTTACTACAATATTTGGATAACATCATTGTGTACTATAACAATTGATTATATATAAGCAAGTCGTGGGAAATAAAGAATCAGTATTCAACAACTACTCAAAACGTTGTTTTACTCAACAAATGTACTGTGCCCAAGCCCACTTGGCCATAGCAGAGAGTGAGGCTGCTCTCTGGCAGTAAACTCTATATTTTCCGCTGCTCAACCGAACCGAGTTGAGCAAGTGTAATCTACGAGCTAAACCTAGCTTGTACATTGGTCCTTCGAGCAACCCTAAAACTGCAGCAACCCGCCTGCAGTCCAGCCAGTCCACAAGTCCACAGAGGCTCACTACAACAGTCCACAGAGGCTCACTACAAATACAAACTATCCAGTCCACAGAGGCTCACTATACAAACTACAAATCCAGTCCACAGAGGCTCACTACACATCCAGTCCATCAGAGGCTTACTACAAATCCAGTCCACAGAGACTCACTACAAATACAAACTACAAATCCAGTCCACAGAGGCTCACTATCCAAACTACAAATCCAGTCCACAGAGGCTCACTATCCAAACTACAAATCCAGTCCACAGAGGCTCACTATCCAAACTACAAATCCAGTCCACAGAGGGTCACTATACAAACTACAAATCCAGTCCACAGAGGGTCACTATCCAAACTACAAATCCAGTCCATCAGAGGCTCGCTATTCAAACATCCAGAAGAGAATACATACACCATAAGGCAACCAATAAGCCGCAATGGAAAACAAGAACGAACTTGATCGCCTAGCAGTAGAGCAAGAAAAGGTGGGAATGCAGATCGTCCAGATACTTAGCAACAGCAAAAAAGACTCAAACACCAGAAAGACAGAAACCTACATCCAAAAACATCTAGCCCATCTGGAACAGTTATGGCAGGAAATCATCAAGAACGACGACTCATTCAGAAAACTTAAGGACTTCGGCGAGCATCCCTACATCACCAAGGCATATTTCCAACAAGTATTCGCCAAATACAGTTAATGCAAAGACTACTTGTCGAAATGCCAAAAAGCCATACCAAAAACCGACCGAGATGAACCTCTCTCCTCCAGCAGCCAGACTAAGCGACTGAAAATACAAGAGTTCAGAGTAGAACAACTAAGAGACCTATTTACGGAAATACAGTCAGAGTTGGAACTAGACAAAGGAGAGTATCTCTACAGGCACCTAATGGAACAAGTCAACAAGCAATGGCACGCGATTCAGAAGCTCCATGAAGAAATATTAAGCGACGAAGAAGATCATGAAGACAAGTATTTCACTGAAAGCGTCTTCGCAGAAGTCGGCAGACAATACAAACAAGTGATTGCGGATCTGTCCATCAAACTCCAGCAAATCGTCATAGCCCCGAGTCAGCAAGTATCAGTCAATCAATTCCAACAGCATCCACCGCTGCCAAAAGTACAGATTCCAATTTTCTATGGGGGCTATGAAAATTGGCCTACCTTTTGTGATGTCTTCAAAAGAATTATCCACGAAAACTCGGCATTGACAAGAACAGACAAAATAAATTACTTGAAGACGCATACGAGAGGAGAAGCAAGCAAGCTGATACAACACCTGGAAACAATCGCAACCAATTACGACTCAGCCTGGGATCTACTTCAGAGACGTTATGAAAATAAAAGGCTGCTGATCTTCAAACTACTGGACAAGCTGCTAGACTTACCGGAAATATCCAGAGAAAACTCTCAAAAACTAAGGCAGATGCACGACGTCATTAACGAATGTCTACAAGCACTAAAGAACCTGGATGTGGATGTCAGTACATGGGGGCCCATGATCACTCGAATCATAATCAGGAAATGGGATTCTGAAACGAACCGGCTGTACGAACAAAGTCTGGATAAACCACACGATATCCCTGATTTAACCGAAATCATGAAGTTTTTGGAAAGAAGATTCCAGTCATTAGAAACCATTCCAGGAGCCGAACGACAGTCAAGTCCAGAGATAAAACACGGTCCTTCAAGATGTTTGTTTTGTGAGGATCAACATATAATATACTACTGTCGGAAATTTAAAGAGCTATCTGCACAGGAAAGAAATAGATATGTCCAGGAGAAGCGGATCTGCTACAACTGTCTAAAACATGACAACAATAAAAAATGTCACAGCATGAGCAAGTGCAGCATCTGCAGTCGCCAGCATCATACACTCTTGCATATGGACAGGAACCAGCAAAATTCTCCCAGGCAGCAGAATAATCAAGGGAGAACATCATTCACTCAACGAAATTATCCACAAAATGCACCTCCAAGAAGAACAGAACACTATCCAACAAGAAGTAACACTACAAACCACACTTCAAAAAGTGAGGAAAATGTCCTACTCGCAACAGCACTGGTAGAAGTGACAACATCAAGCTCCCCTCAAGTCATGAGAATACTCATTGATCAAGGGTCACAAATATCCATCATCACCGAAGAAGCTGCAAATCGCATAGGACTGCCTCGACGCCACATCAGATCAGAAATTTCGGGAGTTGGCGATGGCAAACCACAAGTCTCCAAATGGTCCATTGACGCGCACATCAAACCAAGGTTCACTAGCGCATTCTCGATGGAAGTCAACATGATAGTTCTTCCAAGACTGACGCAATTCATGCCGATGCAACAGCTACATATCAGCAGTATAGACAGTTGGAAAAATGAAGTGCTCGCTGATCCAACATTCATGACTCCAGGAGCGATAGATGGGATATTTGGAGCAAAGGAATAGGCCAGCATCATGATGAATGGGCTCCAGAAGACGACAGAGGGTCTTCTAAAACAAAACACAGAGCTAGGATGGATAGTATCTGGACCAATAACATCAGGATCGCCAGCCATACAAATTGTCAGTATGATCACGCACGTTGAAGAAGACAAACAATTGACTAGATTCTGGGAAATTGAAGAAATGCCAGACTCCGTTCAACTGACGAAAGAAGAACAAGAATGTGAAGAATTCTACGAAAAAACCACAACCCGAGATTCGGATGGTAGATTTGTAGTAAAAATCCCATTCAAACAACCAACGGACGTATTGGGTCATTCTAAACCAAGGGCTGCGGCAAGACTCATAAATGTGTAAAGAAAATTACATCAAAATTCCAGTTTACGAGAAGAATATTCAGGGTTTATGAGAGAGTACCTAGAGTTCGGCCACATGAGAAAAGTCAATCGACAGGAAGTAAATCAAGGACAATATTACATTCCCCACCAGGCCGTCATCCGAGAATCCAGCACAACAACACGGCTAAGAGTAGTTTTTGATGCATCGTGCAAAAGTTCTACCAGTATCAGTCTCAACGACATCATGCACGTGGGCCCAAGACTCCAGCAGAACATAGCTGACATACTTCTTCGGTGGAGAAAACACGAAATTGTATTCTGTGCGGACATTGAGAAAATGTACCGTCAAATTCGAATTCATCCAGATGATCAACAATTCCAGAGAATTGTATGGAGAGAGCAACCCCGTCAACCAATGTTCGAATATGAGCTCACCACCGTCACTTACGGCACAGCCTCAGCTCCGTACTTAGCCATAAAGACACTTCAGAAGCTCGCAATTGAAGAAGCCAACAAATTCCCAGCTGCCAGCCAGGTAGCACTAACAGACTTCTACGTCGATGACATTTTATCCGGAGCACATAACACAGAAACAGCCCTAGAGCTACAAAGGCAGTTGCTAGAGATGCTCACCTCCGCTGGCTTCAACCTCCGAAAATGGTCCAGCAACTCACCAGTCCTACTTCAGTCCATTCCAGAACAATTCCGAGATCAAAAGGTACAGGAATTACCACAAGACGACTTCAAAAAGTCCTTAGGCGTACTATGGTCACCAGTTGACGATACCTTCAAGTTCCAAGTAAACATCTCCAAGATCAACAGACTGACAAAGCGACAAATCTTATCTGAAATATCTAAGCTGTTTGATCCCTTGGGATGGATATCTCCAATCGTGATACAAGCCAAACTAATCATCCAAGACCTCTGGCTGAAAAATCGGGAGTGGGACGAAACAGTGGATGAGGAAATAGCTTCAAGATGGACACGATTTCAAGACAAAATAATGGAAGTAGAGAAAATAAAAATTCCGAGGTGGATACATCAGCGAGACAGAAAAGTGGAACTGCATGGATTTTGTGATGCATCAGAAAAGGCCTACGGTGCGGTAATCTACAGCCGCACAGTCGAAGAAGGCAACCAAGTGATAACTTTGCTTCAAGCAAAGTCAAAAGTAGCTCCAGCAAAAAACAGGACAACCCTTCCTCGATTAGAGCTATGTGCAGCAGTTCTACTGTCTAAACTGATACAAAGAACTAAGAAGACTCTTCAGTTAGAAGACACAGAAACATTTGCCTGGACCGACTCTATGATCACTCTTGCCTGGATAAAGGGCAACCCAACCAGATGGCAGACCTTCGTAGCAAACAGAGTCTGTGAAATACACAGGAACACACCCTATACAGCCTGGAACCACGTCAAATCACAAGATAATCCAGCCGACATCATTTCACGAGGAGTAGATCCAGACAAACTACAATCAGCAGAACTATGGTGGAAAGGGCCGAGTTGGTTGAACTCCCTAGGCGAACTTCCAACAACACACGACATTCCAGACGTCCAAGCAGAAGTCAGAGCAACGTGCCTCAAAACTGAAGTCACAGCTAGAACAGACATATGTGAACAATTCTCAGATCTCACAAGAATGCTCAGAGTACTGTCCTACTGCCGTCGATTCGTCAAAAAGGGAGAAAAACCAGCATTATCCGTTCAAGAGATACAAACAACATTCGAAACAATCATCAAGACAGTGCAACAACAAGAATTCCCGGAAGAATATAAGTCGCTACAACAAAACAAGCCCATCGACAAACGAAGCAAGCTGCTAACTCTGTGTGCAAAGGCGTAATCCGAGTAGGGGGAAGGCTCGAAAACTCATCATTACCGTACGACCAGCGGCACCCTATGATCCTCCCATACCATACGCAACTAACAACGCTGATAGTACGGGATGCACATAAGAAAACTCTCCATGGAGGAACCAAGTAACTCTATCGTACATACGAAGCCAGTTTTGGATCATCAACGGCAAGCGGGCCGTGAAAACTGTCATAAATAAGTGCATTGTGTGCATCCGCCACAAAGCGGAAACAGCTCAGCAGCTCATGGGACAGCTTCCAAAACCACGAGTAACACCAGCCCCATCATTTTCAAACTCAGGAGTGGATTACGCGGGACCTATTCAAGTCAGAGCAACTAAAGGTAGAGGTCACAAATCCTACAAAGGATACATTGCAGTCTTCGTTTGCCTAGCGACCAAAGCAATCCACTTAGAAGTAGTGAGTGACATGACTACAGAAGCATTCGTAGCAGCGTTCCGACGATTCACTGCCAGACGAGGACATTGTGCCCATATGTACAGTGATAATGGTACGACTTTCGTAGGAGCAGCACGACAATTCGAAGATGAGATAACTTAAGTGGTCCAAGATCAATCTCTGCAAAGTACAATCGTCAACCTCGGAACGCAGTGGCATTTTATTCCACCAGCCGCCCCACACTTTGGAGAAGTATGGGAAGCAGGTGTAAAATCAATGAAACATCACTTCAAGAGAATCATTGGTGATTGCACCTTGACTTACGAAGAGTTGACAACGTTAATGCATCAAATTGAAGCATGCCTCAACTCGAGACCACTCTGCCCGCTAACAGAAGATTCAGAGGATTTCAGTGCTCTGACTCCAGGACAATTTCTCATAGGAAGAGAATTACTAGCGCCACCTGACCTTAAATCTACCGAGAACTTTACTTTAACTCAACGATGGAGACTAGTGCAAAGTTTGAAGAAACACATTTGGAGTGCATGGTGTACCGAATACCTAACAAGGCTACAGCAGAGATATAAATGGGCGACTCAAACCGACAATTTGACGATAGGAACTATGGTCCTGATCAAAGAAGAAAACATAAATCCAAACCAATGGCCCTTGGCAAGAATAGTAGAAACTCATCAGGGACAAGACGGGTCAGTACGAGTAGTGACAGTTAAGAAGGCGGGAGGAGCGATTCAAAAAAGACCCATCCACAAACTAATTCCGCTACCGACAGACGAAACCAATAATTCCACACCCATAAAAAACCAGCCAGAAGACAGAAAAACAGATCGAACACAAACCACCAGGGCCTCCACTTCAAAGTCTCACTTACTGGTCGTTTTGGCAATCATATTCATGATCATCTCCGCTGCAGCAGGAGACAACGGATTCAAAATAAGCTACCCTCAACATGGAGTTTACGTGGAGCACCTTGGATCAGCAAGAGTGGACCGTGGAGTCTTCAGAATTGAGACATCACATAGTAGGAACAAAACCAAAACAGACATAGCAAAAGTATCGACTGTCGTTAGCCAATTCAGTGACCTATGCGAACAGTCCAAAAGACTGACAAAAGAAGTAAAGTGCGCGTCGCTTGTTCAGCATTTGGAAGAACTGGTAAATCACTCCAAATGGATAGTAGAAACCTTGGATGACGTTCATCATCGAAGTAAGAGAGGACTATTTGGAAAATTTCTAACCGCAGTGTTTGGTGTGAATGACGACGTGTATCAAGACATAGACAAACTTAATACAAATCAGGAAGAGCTTATTAGAGCATCCAACCACCAGACAAAATTTATGGTCTCCACCCTCACGACGCTCAACGCAACAGAATCCAGGATCACCAGCAAGTTACAACACTTCCAGAAACGACTCAACCAAGGAATTGATGCCATAAATACCATGCAAACGTGGTATAAAGTTATAGACACGAATACACTCAACATTCATATATTAAGCGCATATCAAGTAGCTACCAACTTCATCAGCGACACCAACGACTACTACGAAAAACTGCTCAACGTATGTTTCAACAGAGGCACAATTTATGATATAATGTCTCCAGCAGTGATCAACACCATCATCCAGAACTCCAATCAAAAACTCCCCAGCAGCCTAAAGATCATCTCCACCGCTTTATCCACGAGGCTAGCCATCAACACCACACATTTTAACGTACAAGGACATTTTCCAATCGTTGATGGGACAGAGTTCACTCTGGTAAAAGCAACGCCCATTCCATTGAAGATAGAAAACGGAGCTTATTGGACCTTGGACCTCTCCGATGATTACACCGCTGTCGATTACAACACCCAACTATACTTTCAGCTGCAGGAAAGCGAATTCCAACGGTGCATCCACCTACATCCGCACAAATTCATCTGCTCTCCTGTCTCCATCCGGAGCATTGAATCCAACCCGTCGTGCGTCATCAATGAGATATACGAAAGACCACAGCCCAGACATTGCAACATACAACAGCACAGAACAAACGGCATCCTTTGGAAACAACTGTGCACTACGAACACATGGATGTTTATCGCAAACTCTTCGACAACAGTGGCTATAATATGCAATGGAGTTCGGGAAGATGTTGTATTGAATACAACAGGAATAATCCAAATCTCCCAAGAATGCATCATTCAAACAAAACAGAACATTCTTACACCCAAAAGAAGCGAAGTCGTTCCAGTCCTAGGCAGTTACTCCAAAGCAGTACCCATAATCTTCAATGGGACTATCAGCAATCATGAAACCCCACACCTAGCCACCGAGCCCGTACTAAGGCAGACAGACGGCTTTGGAGAGTTAATAAAAGAAGAAAAGGACTTCAAAGATCTTCTCCATGATACAGTATGGCGCAGCATTCATCATCACACAGCGGCCATAAGCAGTATCACGACAATAGCCATCCTCATAATAGTGATCCTAGGATGGCACACAGTGAAGCTGATTATCAGGAAGAGACAGAAGAGGAGAAATCAGAAAGCGGACAAACAACAAGGCCAAAACGAAGACATAGAGTTGATGTCTCTACGTTCGTCCATCCTGGAGAGGCGGCAGAATGTTTAATCACAGTATTAAACATGCATTACTTTCTAAGTTAACACATTTCCAATTTTTTTATAATTTTCATGATAGGTTATGAACCCACGAAGTTCAATGTTAGATAGGTAGAAAACTGATCAATCATCACGTTGTAATTTGAATACATTTCCAATTCTTAATAATTTCATGATAGGTTATGAACCCACTCAAGTTCAATGTCAGATAGGTAGACAACTAATTAAATCATCACGTTCCCGAACCATGGTCGGTCACTCGGTCATGATATGATTATTTTGCCGACGAAAGCACGAACGGAAGTGCATAGTAGAATTATGTTTACTACAATATTTGGATAACATCATTGTGTACTATAACAATTGATTATATATAAGCAAGTCGTGGGAAATAAAGAATCAGTATTCAACAACTACTCAAAACGTTGTTTTACTCAACAAATGTACTGTGCCCAAGCCCACTTGGCCATAGCAGAGAGTGAGGCTGCTCTCTGGCGGTTAACTCTATATTTTCCGCTGCTCAACCGAACCGAGTTGAGCAAGTGTAATCTACGAGCTAAACCTAGCTTGTACAACGCTGTTTTTGGAAAAACTATGGAAAATGTTCGAAAACATACTTCGGTCAAGCTTGTTACTAAATGGGAAGGTCGATATGGAGCTGAGGCTTTAATTTCAAAACCTGAGTTTAAAAGTAGTACAATAATCAATGAGAATCTTGTAATAATTGAGTTGGCAAAATCAGAAATATTTTTCAATAAGCCAATATATGCTGGAATGTGTATTTTAGATTTGGCTAAGACTACTATTTACAAATTTCATTATGATTACATGAAAAATCGTTTTGAAAAATGTACTGTGCTTTACACTGATACTGACTCTTTAATTTATGAAATAGCAGATTCCAATGTCTATGACGTCATCAGACAAGATTGTGAACAACATTTTGACACCTCTGATTATCCTAAGGATAATATTTATAATATTCCCTTAGTGAATAAAAAGGTTTTGGGTATGATGAAAGATGAAAACAATGGGCAGATTATGACAGACTTTATCGGACTCCGATCAAAAATGTACGCAGTAAAACTTTTTTACACTGGTGAGGAATTAGAAAAGAACAAAACTAACATTGAAAAAGGGGAGGTGCATACAACAAAAAAAATAAAAGGGGTTAAGAAAAGTGCTATTGAAAATAAAATCAGTTTTGAAGATTATAGAGAGTGTTTAGAGTCAAATATTGAGAAAGCAGTTGATAAAAATCTAATTCGTGCAAGCAAACATGATTTATACAGTGTGTCTGCTTAAGTTGGCCACATATGGGAAACTTTTTTATTATTAATTTTAGGAAAAAAAGTTATTCTTTATAAAAAGTTCTGCATGTTCCAAAACCTAAAATGCAACCATCAGATATTACATTTTTTCATTTGAATTAATGCATTGATTTAAATGTCCAATAATTAAAATAAGAGATTACTGTTTAATATTAATTTATTTATAAAATTTAATAAATTTAAAAAAAAAAAAAACAATCATTTTAATGGTTGTGTTTATTTTTCTTTATAACAATTTTCGATATTGTCAAATTTTACTCTTGAGTGAAATTCATATTTTTTGACAAACCTCGTATACGACTGAAAAAATGTAATATCTGATGGTTGCATTTTAGGTTTTGGAACATGCTGAACTTTTTATAAGGAATAACTTTTTCTCCTAAAATTAATAATAAAAAAGTTTCCCATATGTTGAGCAGACACACTGTATACTATTAAACAAACAAAAATAGCCTCAAGTCCGTATGATGATAAGAGACATCTGTTGAAAGATTCTGTCCTAACTCTCCCTCATGGACATCTTTCTATAATGGATTAATATATTGTGCGTAATAATTATTTTATTAGATAAGTTTTTGTATTTCTCATTAGGTATAATAAAATTAGTTTTCTCTGTTTATATTGTGTAATGTAGGTAGATAGTTAGTAGAAAATGCATGTATTTGTCCTATTTTTAGTTCCTTTTTATGCCCCAATCCCCTATACCCATGGTAAATAGTGTGATTTACCTCTTCAGGGATTTATGTGTGTATAATGCAATTGATTATCTTTTGATGAATGAATAAATATATATTATTCGAAATTTAAATTTTTATTTGATTGGATGTGCATTTTATAAGGTAAGTATGCGTCTATTTGTTTTATAGATCAAATCTATTCAGATGTTGAAATAAATGATACAATTTTCATAAATATTTTTCATTGTCTTTAAACGTTGAATATGATTTTAAAATTTCTTTATTCGTACCAATACTGGTGCTAACTTCTATAACCATAAAAATTAAAATGATCTACTAAATCATGATCTCTTAATAAATAGTCTTTTGTTGTGATTCCTTTCTTATAAAAATTTCACGATCGTTGACTGTAAAATATCTAGGTACATCGCGCTCTCCTTTTTGAATATTCTACATCCCTTAATTCGAATACCGCGGATGAGTAACATAACATACATATACACCTCGAAAAATGATAATCTTCGCATTATTATAGAACCTATGCTAATTTCCAAAATCTCACTACCTATACATCGAAACATCATTGAAATGTTTTCAGTATCAAATACCGCATGAAAATACGATGGTACGCCATACACCTCAACAAAAAATTTTCCCCGACGTTCGGCGTCGCGGTGCGCATGTGTCACTGAGCTCAACAATCAAAGGCATCCGGCATACTGATATCCGCATCCGTCATCCACATCCCCAGCCCACAACCTCAACCCCTACCCTCGACCCCCCACACCCCACCCACGACCCCTCAACCCCCGACCCCCACCCCCCACATACCACGAGTCGAACTTTCCCGATAATCTCATATAACTTCTGTACATCTCAACAATTAATAATCTAAAAACATATGAAACTTAATTTTTCTAAATCTATAATATTACAAAATAATAATGACATCGCTGGATATCCTAAACAAGACATCAAAATACCACTCAAACCACAAATAAATCCATCAACACTCAAGAACATCGCATCAACCAAAATTCCCCAATCCAATAAAAGTACCAATTCTACTTCTCATAATCCTTAATTAATTAATAGCCTTCGTGGCGCAACGGTTAAAGCGTCTCCCTCATAATCATAGTGTCACAGGATCGAATCCCATCAGATGCTAAAAATTTTTCCCGACACAAGGCGTCGCTGTGCGCATGCGTCGCCGGTACAAAAAATGATAGAACCGACCTGCGATTTTTTTATGGGGATTAACATGTAAAAATGGTCGAAATTTTTCCAGAACTCTCATTGCTTATCTACTCTTGGTCACTGAAGACCTCAGCATGAGGACTGGACTTGCTGGTGCATCCAATTCGGACAAATGGACCATCTGCGACGACAAAGGCCAGAGGTTGGGAAGACGCTTCAAGCCACGACAGGGACACGATACCTGTTTCACCTGGTGACAAAGAAGCTTCCACAACATCGAACTAGCTATAGTGATGTTTGGAGGGCACTTCATCAGCGTAGAAGCTTGATGCTGTCACAGGACCTGACCCATCTGGCAATTCCGAAGATGACGAACGACCAACTGGACTGGAGAGTAGTAAGGGGCTTGCTGGAGGTGATCTTCAAAGAAAGCGGCATTGACATCCCGGTATGCTGCTATCCTTTCCGGAGGACGAACCAGTGGACGGTGGACTGCTACTTCCATAGGACATCAGGCTGCCGGTTTGGAGATAGATGCCGTCATGGAGCCATTCCGGGACGAAATGCTTAAAGGAGGGGGCAATGTAGCGAAAACGATCTGGAATTAACTACATGTTTACAAAAGCCGGAGAGCCACATTCCTGTGCGATGAGTCATGCTGTTAATTCCGGTCTATACTTTTATATTCTTCCATATTCTAGAATTTACGGATTAGCTATATAAGCGGGTAGATTGTAAACGGGAGGAAGTCTAGTTAATTTAGTTCAGATTAGTGAATATAGATATATTTGTGGTAATGTAAACCGTGTGTGTAGTGACTTCAAATAAATACATTAAAGCTGAGCAGTGTTTTCTATATAGCGGTAAAACATTACATTATCAAAAAAAAAATACCATGAAGTTCTCAAAACCTCACAGTCAATGGGCGAACATACCACAAGAGTTAATATTCATTGTTCCGAGAGCTTAAGAGGATCTTTCAAGATGTATAGGAAAATTCTCTATATCACTAAGTCACTTGAGAAAGAAAAATCTCTCTAGAAAATGTCGGTTGAAGTTGAATTTTATGATCCACATAAAATACGTTCTTGGGACGTCATTTAATCATGCCATAAATCGGCAAGATTCTGTTCACGCTTATAGAGGCTATTTTTTCATGTCCGGAGAAAAATAATTTGTCTCTTGTGACCGGCAGTGCAATGAAGTAAAGCTGAGAAGAAACAGTCCATTTTCCATAAAACGGACGGCTCTGATATTTGATACATAGCGTCGGTATTTTTACCTATATTGCACAAAAACGAAATACTATCAGATAGGTGGATTTATCATGTCGGATACTTCATCACAAACCGCAGTTTTCTTATAATGTTTTTCTTCATTCGGTACCAGTCAAATCGTCCCTTTACTTAAAATATTCAAAATTTGGTCGTACATCGCTTCAGATAAACCTGATTGACATGATAAACAAAATTCATCAGGAGAATCGCCCAGTCCAAAATTGAACTAAGGGAATAATAATTGTAATCAGGTTAGATGGAAACGCGATTCGTATTATAACCAGTATACTGTAACCATAACCGAGACTTATAACTTTGTTTTCCATGTGGTCGAATCTTGTGATCTTGACAGAGAACAGAACAGCGCTGTAAGCTTTGATGAAATTGCATTCCTGTGCAGATTTCCGTAAGCGGGGCGCTAACGGGTCGATTTTACCAAAGCAACAGTTTTTCTGACATCGCATGTTTCGAGAGACGGGAAGCGAGCACTGGCATTTCTTGTTTTCAGCCATCTCTGGTTGATGCGATCATGTCATTTGCACTCTTACTTCATTATTTTCATTTATTTGAAGTGAGCCTACAGATTATTCAAATATAGTCATATAGAATACGAATTAGGTTAAAACACATCAATTATTGTGAGAAACCCTGCATGCATATATTTTATGGATAGAGATTTTTAAATTATTGATGAAATTATTGACCAAAATTTGGTCAAATGAAACAACTGCAGTTTTCAATTTTAAAATACTATGACTACTTAATTTTCTGACAAAGTCAACAGTTGATTTGGTTTTCATGTTCTTAATATCATTTATTATTCTTTCATTCCATGATATAGGTAATTCATTTTGTTTCAAGATATAAGGGTCAATCTCTAATTTGAAATAAATTCAATAGGTACCTGAATCAAACATAGTTTTTTTTTGAAAATATGTATGCTTGGACACGCAGATTGATTCTTCAAATTGCGCTCTTTTTGATGTACGAAAATTGTATACAGGGTGGCCCAAATTTGAGATATGGCGTCATCGACTAAAAGAAAAAAGATGAAAAAAAATTGGAATTTGGCACTCATGTGTATCTTGATTTACTCTTCAAAAATAGTTATTTGAAAATTCTATTGTAAGAAATAGTTTATGACGTCATATCTCAAGTTTAGGACAGCCTGTATAACATCTTCGTACTAAAAAATTAGCGCAATTCTAAATACTAATCGATGTGTCCAAGAATATCTAAAAAAAAAAACAACTTTGATTTATTGAATTTATTCCAAGAAAAAAGACCCACCTTGGCGCAGGACACCTCCGCCCTCATTAATTCATTAATAAATCCCCATTTGCGCCCCCTACGTTCATTGATACATTATTTTCATAATTCGCTCATAAAATAAATAGCTACATGAGGATCATTGTTTGAGATTCGCTCAAATGATTGGGAAGCACTGATATAATACAGTGAAAAGATTAAGCTTACATTTTTTGCCACCAGTTGCGAGGCGAACAATGCTATCTCATTCTCGTTCTATAAGCAAACAGTTCAAAGAGAAGAAAAGATCATTCGTGGGGCTCTGGTTCGAATCTCGTTAACAATCTCTCATTCTAGCATTACCAGATCGGAATTATTCACACCATCACATATGCTTACAATAATTATAATTTTTGTCAATGGTCAAATCATAACCACATACGGAGAATCCTATGTGCGTACATTAAATTGAAGGGCGTATTTCTGACCTGATTTTATGAAAATAAGTTCACAACAACATGGGTCCGAAAAAGCATTGTTTTCTAGATATAGAGGCTGTTATACTTTTTAAAAAATCATTTTTTTTTTCACGAATTAATGTAACAAATACCATTTTTTTCGTTTTAAAATTTGGCAGATTTATTTTTAGTGATGAAAGCCAACTTTAGCCCTAGCTCAGTGAAAATTATAGACCAGGACTTGTGCCGTCCCGATGGTCATATCTTACCAAATATTTTTGTGAAATGAATGTACAGGGTGATTCATTATACAGGCCTTTTTACTTAGAAGAATTGAAAAAATTCGACGCCCACCAAGACTTCAGCGTCGTGACGCGTCAAAAATATCAATCGATTGCAGGGACTTTGAAATCACGCGCATGTAAAAGTACGTGTTATTTATAAACTTTTTTGTTATTACGACGAACTCATTTATTTTACTTAGTTCTGAGTTATAACGGTTCATAGTAAACATTTCATGATTGACAAAAAATGCGATAACGGATGATTTTTAACAAGAAAGCTAGTCTCAATTTCTGTAAAAAGAAGTCAATGTGTTGGGTCAAGTAGATATTTTCTTAGTTGCAAAGATTAGACTCCTACTTAGAGCAACGCGTCGCGAGACGTCAGAAATATTAATCGATTGCAGGGACTTTGAAATTACGCTCAAACGAAAGAACATCTAATCCATAAACTTTTTTGTCATTTACCCGAACCCATTTATCTCACAAATTTCTGAGCTATACAAGTTTATGATAAACATTCCGTGATTGATGAAAAATGCGATTACGGATGATTTTTACAAGAATGCTAGTCTCAATTTCTGTAAGAAGTGTTCAGTGTATGGCGTAAGATAGATATTTTTTAAAGATGAGAAATTTGACGCCCACTAAAAGCTAAGCGTCGCGACGCGTCAAAAATATCAATAGCTTGCAGATTGCATGGACTTTGAAATTACGCGCATGCGGAAGTACAAGTTATTTTCAAACTTTTTTGTTATCTACTCGAACCATTTATTCCTTAGTAAATTTTAAGTAAATATATCTTGGTTGACAAAAAATTCTTGTGAAAATCATCCGTAGTCGCATTTTCAATCAATCAAGAAATGTTTATTCTAAGCCGGTATAAATCAGAAAGGAGTATAATAAATAAGTTCGAGTGAATACCAATAAAATTTACTAATAAAATGGACTTTCGCGTGCGCGTAATTTCAAAGTCCCTGAAACCGATTCATATTTCCGACGCGTCGCGACGCCTAGCTCTTGTAGGCGTCAAATTTCTTAAACTTTGAAAAATATCCACTCGACCCCATACACGCACTACTTTTAACAAAAACTAGGACTAGTATTCTTGTAAAAATCATTCGTCATCGCATTTTTTGTCAATCAAGACATATTAACTATAAAACGGTATAACTCAGAAGTGAGTGAGATAAATGTGTTCGAGTAAATGACAAAAAAGCTCATAAATAACATGTACTTCCGCATGCGCGTAATTTCAAAGTCCCTGCAATCGATTCATATTTTCGACGCGTCGCGGCGCTTGGATCTCGATAGGCGTCGAATTTTTTCAATAGCGAAAAATATCTACTTGACCTGATACATTGAACACTCTACAGAAATTGAATAATCATATTTGTTCTCGAGATATTGGCTTGCGGTGTTTTAAGTGAAAAACCCTGTATATTGACACCCCCTCTAGCTCATTTTTAACAAGGTGTAGAAAAAAAAGTTTGATACAAAAGCTGTTTGGTTCATACTAGATTTTTTCAATTGAGCAGTATAATTTCTATTCTCAGAAGCTATTCACAGCACCCAACTTTGAAATTCTTGATGGGTCACCCTATATTTTATTCCGTTTTTGGATTTTGCATTGAATTCTAAGTCGAATCTGTGTAGGGTATATCTATCCTATCTTTCGCCGTTTTCGAGATAAAGGATGTACACTTTTGTGAAAAATACAAAATTCACTATATTTAACAGTCTATATTTCGAAAGCCATAAGAGATAAGATAAACATACCTTATAAATGGTTAACAAAGAATTTCACTAGAATCTAAAAATAAAATAAAATACAGGGTGTTCCATTTAAAATTTCAGAGTTGGGTGCTGCGGACAGCTTTTGGGACACCCTGTATAAATGATACTGCTAAATTAAAAAAAGGTAGTATAAACCAAACAACTTTTGTTCACAACTTTTTTCTGTACACCTTGTATAGAATGAGTTAAAGGGCGGTCAATATATGGTGAATCACCCTCTACGTGCACTGACTTTCTTATGATTTTTATTTTTTTCTTGAATGAAGCAATCAGAAATACAACTTTTTTGCCTCGTTGATTTTTCGATGCCAGATCGTTATCGAGAAACAAAATCCTTTTTATTCCGCAAAATATTTTTCGAACAGGGAAAGTATTCTAAAACAAGAAAAACGAAACCAGATACAAAAAAAAATTGACTCAGAAGTACGCCCTTAAATTTGATGTCCGGAATTAGGAAATACCCTGTTGGTACCAAGTACTGACTAGTAGGTTTTTTATTTGTACTGTATAACTTCAACAATTAAATTTTTTAAAGCTTTGTATTTCATTATTTTTGAACAAGAGAAATCTCACCATACACCCGCTTCAAAATTATTTGCACTCCTGGAATACATGTCACGGCCCGTCACTGAGTTGAACATCAATGCCAATTGCGCAAAAAAAAAACATTTTCTCGAAAAAGTGGAGTTAGCGTGTTTGCAGATTAAGCCGTCGATGTGGCTTTTATCATAAGGAAAATAGCATTCAAAGCTGGTAAGATCTCGTTTTTTTTGTGTTTTGATGATGAATAAATTATACAGGGTGTCTCGGAACAACGTCAGTAAACTCAGTGAGGTGATTGTATGTGACAAAATAATGGTGATAACTCATATAAAAAAAAAATCGTCATTTCTATATTTTTCGAGTTGCCGGAATTCATAGATCATTTTTTTTTTCTATGGTAATTGATATATCTTGGACATTTCTTATCAAATCATAATGAAACTTGGCACAAAGTTTCAGCTTGTTCATATGTAACGCTATGTGGAAAAAATGTGTATCTACTCTGCTCCTAGAGCGCACTATACCTTAAATCAAAATTTCATATTTTGCATATCTTTTTTGTTTAGATAGACAAAGACAAAGACAAAGACAAAATATCAATTCGTGTTCTTACAAAAAAAAGTGTACACAAGTCCAGCAGCATGAGTTTCTAATTAATTACAATATCACTAAAATTATTATCAATATATTCATAGAAAAAAAAAATGGTTTTGTTAGGTTTTCACGTCAAAGAATTGTGTTATTTGTAGCGTTAGCGTTTTGTTTAGAATACGTCAAAGTGACATCAATTGACAAAAAAGGACAAAAGATCCCCTCAATTTTATAATTTTCATCACTATTTCTTTATTGCAAGACTTTGTATTACATTGTGTCATGATCTAGTCAAAAATAGAAGAAAATCAGTGAAAAAGTGAGTTTTGTTGTTAAGTCGAAACTATATGCTTAATTCAAGCCGTTACATGGTTTTTCGAGCCGGATTCCCCATTAGACAGTGCTGAAGTACTTCCCTGAAAATCACTCATATGGTATATGAGCCCCATTTTGAGCTCCAGAGCCCCATTGCCATAGCGTTGCCCAGAAGATCTAAACAACATAACGTTAATAATGGCAGAAATCCAGACCATGCACAAAAAACGGAAGTTAGTTTATTCTGTTGTCACCAGGATTGAAAATTGGATCAAAAGGTACAGTTCTGATGTTTCTGATCTTTTTGAATTTGTAACTCGTGAAGAAGTTTTATCTAAGGCCTCCATGAATTATGATGAGATTCAGTCTGCCATTGAGGAGATTCATGCGGATGAAATTCAAGATAGAGATGTGTTTGAATCTAAATATTTTACTGTTCTTTCTACTCTTAAAAGTAGAGTTAAAACATTAACACCAACTAGTACTCAGTCGGTAAAACCTATTCAACGTGTCATTGTGCAATCAAATTCGAATTCTCTTAATGTGAGACTGCTCCAACTTGAAATTCAAAAATTCACTGGTGATGTCACGGAATGGAATTCATTTTATCAAATTTTCAGTACTTTTATTACGAATTATTCAAATTTGAGTGACATTCAAAAATTGATCTATTTAAAATCTTATTTGATTGGTGAACCTTCAAAACTAATTGATAATTTGACGTTAATCCCAGAAAATATCCCTATTGCCATTAATACATTAAACAAAGATATGAAAATTCTCTCCAAGCAATTTTTGCTCATATTAGAAAAATAGTTGATGTCGCTCGATTGAATAAAATAAACCCTCAAAGTCTGCGGGAATTCATTACTCTCATTACACAAAATATTGAGGCATTAAAAAATTTGTCAGTGCCAGCTCAAGAATGGGATCTGATATTAATATTCATGTTTCTAGAGAAATTGGATCCTGGGACAAGAAAAGTGTATGAGTTGGAAAACTCAACTGAATATAAGGGTGCTTCAAATGGTCATCCAACAATTAAAGAGTTCCTGGATTTTCTGGAGAACCGATGTATGGCGTTAGAAAATCTACCAGCTGCAGATCATTCATCAACCAGCATATTACATGGATCTAAATCTAAACATAGATTAACTCATTCCACACAGGTAACAACTCTATCTAATAATGAAACTAGGCACACCCCTTCTCATTCGTTTTCACACAGTGGTCAGAGAGATTTAAAAAAATGTATTTACTGTTCCGTCTCAGGGGGGAGTTCGAAAACCTTTCCCATAATGATAAATCCACTTTTGTGAAGAACAAAAAGTTATGTTTCAATTGTTTTGGACAAACTCATGAGACTTCTCAGTGTAAGTCGCATTCTTGTTCAATGTGTTCTCAAAGACATAACAGCCTTCTACATATCGACAGAAGTCATATCAACTCCTCAAATGGTTTTCCTCAGTCAAGCATAGGTCAGACTACTCATTCCGAAACGCAAAATATCTCCATTGGTGGTGTAAACGGAATCACTACTCATTCATCTCAAATTCTCCCCCTTGTCATTAATTCAAGTATAAGCAAATTCTCCGTAAGTCCACAATTCCTGGTACTTCCAAATATAACCCAAAAATTACCCCACTTCACTTTAAATAAGAGTATTCTCCAGCCCCCAGCTGGTATTCAGTTAGCTGATCCAACATTCTCAACCCCTTCAGATATCGACATGCTATTGGGGGCAGATATTTATTATAGTTTACTGTCAGGTGAAATCATTAGGCATCACAAATATTCTCTCACATTTGTTGGTACTCAATTAGGTTTTATAATTGGAGGAACAGTTCCCTCTCAATTGCTTTCATCAAAGGTTGATTCGTCTCATAAAAACTCAATGTGCCATCTCATGAATCAAGGCCCGATGGCAGGGATTTGATTGAAAAATCTGGTCGATAGAAAACCCCCCTTATGAAAAAGGCATTTTGTCTCCAGAGGAAGAAATTGTTGAGGACAAATTTCAAAGCACAACCACAATTCTTAAGAATGGGTCATTTCAAGTGGACCTTGCATTGAAAAGTGATAAAGAATACACAAAACTAGGTTGTTCGTTTTAGGCAGCAGAGAAAGATCCTTTAATCTTGAGAAAAGATTTATGAGAGATAGTTCCCTTTTTGAGAAATATAAATTATTCATAGATGAGTACATTTCTTTAGGCCATGCCCAATTTATTCCATTGACTCTCCAAACTGAGCCCCATAAGCTCAAATTCTTTTTACCCCATCATTGTGTTATAAGGGAAGAGAGCATGTTTACCAAATTGCATGTGGTATTTGACGCGAGCATGAAATCATCAACAGGTGTCTCTTTGAATGATATATTATACAAAGGCTACCCAGTTCAACCCGATCTGTTTGATATTTTATGCAGGTTTTGTTCATTCAAATTTGGTTTGACTTGTGACATTCAGAAGATGTATAGGCAAGTAAAAATGAATCCCAATCACACACTTCTTCAAAATATTTTGTGGAAAAATAACCCCTTTGAACCTCTCCAATATCTTGAACTCCTCACAGTCACTTATGAAACTAATAATTGTGTCCCTCATTTAGCAACCAGAGTCCATAATCAGTAAGCTCATTCCAATATCGATACGTTGCCTTTCAAATGCGTTGCTTCATCAATCTTATGTAGATGATATCCTTGGTGGAGCGGACACTTACGATGAATTGAAGGTTTATCACGACCAGTTAAATTTCCTCTTGAAGTCAGCAAACTTCTTTTTGCATAAATGGAATTCGAACTCTCAAACTTTCTTGCATACTATACTCAATGTACCTTTTCAGCTAAGTTATGAAATCAGACATGACGGAGTTCCAAGTAAAGTTCAAGGTATGTTATGGAATTCTGATCCAGATCATTTTGCGATAACCTTGCCCAAACAGTCAAATAAGACTGCCCACACCAAAAGAGAAATTCTGTCACTGATCGCTCAAATGTTTGACTCGCTTGGTTCAAGAGTCGCGTTGCACCATTGAAAGCCACGACGTTGCCTCGATTGGAGCTATGTGGAGCTGTGTTACTTTCTCAGCTAACTGACAAACTTCTACATATTTATGAAAATAGATTCAATGTATATAGTGTGAATCTTTGGACAGATTCAATGATAACTTTAGCGTGGCTGGAATCTCACCCTTCTCGTTGGTCGATCTTTGTGTCCAACAGAGTTTCAGAGATACAAAACCTCACTAAAAACGCGTCATGGCGATATATCAAGTCCGAAGAAAATCCTGCTGATTATTTATCACGTGGTCTCCCCCCTCAAAGTATAATTAATAATTCTCTTTGGTTCCATGCTCCTGATTTTTTACGCAACGTTGAATTTGGCTTATTAACCAAACGCGTCTTGTTTTCAAAACAGAAAGAAGATATCTGGTATTCCACTTTTCTAAAATTCTCATCGTTGCGGAAATTACAAAATGTAATTGCTCTGTGTCTGAGATATTTGAATAATATTAATCCCAAGTTGGAGAAACAAACTGGTGTCTTGACTCCTGAAGAAAGGAAACGATCCTTGAAATTAATTGTCAAAGCAATTCAGCAAAGGCATTTCGCTAATGAATTAATTGAATTAAAGAAAAAAAGACCTATTTCAAATAAATCTATCTTACCCTTGAATCCATTTATCGATTGTCAAGATCTTCTAAGAGTGGGTGGTCGGTTATCTAACTCTGATTTATCTTTTAAACAAAGACATCCCCTCTTGTTCATCATCAAAGAATGAAATTAATTGTTCATCTTATGCTCATTCATGAACATGTACGATTAGGTCATGCTGGACCACAAACTACTTTATCCAATTTTCGGCTTCGTTTTTGGTCTCTTAATGGTTTACGAGAAATAAAAAGTGTTATAAAGAGATGTTTCATTTGTTTTAGACAAAATCCTCAACCTTGCCAACAATTGATGTCAGCTCTTTCTTCAGTTAGAATTAAACCCTCTAGACCCTTTACCAATACTGGCGTAGATTTTGGAGGTCCGTTTTATATTAAATCTTCCAATTTAAGAAAAGCACCAATTTTAAAATCTTATATTTCTGTTTTTATTTGCATGGTCACTAAGGCAATTCACATAGAATTGCTAACTAATCTTTCAACAGATGGTTTTCTATTGTGCTTTAAAAGATTTATTGCAAGGCGAGGTGCCCCCAGCACTATCTACTCAGATAATGAAACACATTTTCTCGGAGCTAGCAACCAGCTGCATGAGTTGTATTTGTATTTTCGAAACCGAGAAAACCAAAATAATATTGAGTCGTTTCTCTCTTCTGAAGAGATTGAATGGAAATTCATCCCTCCTCAGAGTCCTCATTGGAGAGGAATTTGGTAAGCAGCCAATAAAAGTGCTAAGTTTCATTTGATACGAATAGTTGGCGAGTCTCATTACACTTTCGAAAAATTAACTACATTATTATACCAAATAGAAGCGAATACAAGCCCATTGTCCTCAGATCCTTCAGATTTGAATGTCCTTACCCCTGGCCATTTTTAACAGGAGATAGTTTAAGTTCTTACCCTGAGAAGAACACGATCCATTTGTCTCATAATAGATTAAATCGTTACCAACGATGAATCCAAGCTTACCAATCATTTTGGAAGCGTTGGAGCAAAAATTGTTTGAATCAGCTCCAGAACAGACCAAAATGGCTAACTCAACGGATGGAATTGCAAATGAACGAGCTTGTTCTGGTGAAGGATGGCAATCTGAAGCCCCTAATTGGGCGCGAGCTAGGATAGTTGAACTCTATCCTGGAAAGGATGGACTAGCAAGATCTGCAAAAATCAAGACTCAAGAGGGAACATTTGTTCGAAATATAACAAATTCATGTACCTTACCTGATTACTCTTAATCTTTTTACTCACATTATTTTATTTGCTTTATGTTAAAATTTAAATTTAAAAAAGATAGTCGATTAAATTATTTTGATTTCAGGAAAAGCACCCTCTAGGCAGAGTAGAAAAACATTTTTTTACAGAACGTTACTGATTAATAAATAAATAAATCATGTATTGTGCAATATTTAACAATATTTACATTATCACAATATTACACAAAAGGTGACATTCGCACGGAGCGTTCTTCCATATCACCTTGCTAATAATTCTCATTTGACAAAATATTCAAAAGAAATAGACTTATAATCAAAAATGAAACTAAACTATTATTCAAAATGAAGAAAAATAATAACTGATAATTATAATATTTCTTCCAACAGATACTGCTCAAAATTACCAACAAAATAAAAATATCTGAATTCATTAATTTTGTGCCCAAAAATATACGAACGATTGTACAAATCTATGAGTCTAGATAAACAAGTTGAAAATTTCATTTTGATCCGATAAGAATTGTCCGAAATATATTGATAACAAGAAAAAAAAAAGATCTTTGAGTGCCTGTATCTCGAAAAATATTGAGATTTTGAAATTTCGTTATATGACTTACCAACATTATATTGTCACATATAATCACCCGCCCAAGATTCCTGACGTTGTTCCGGGACACCCTGTATATTAAAAACGCATGTTGATAAAATTTGAAATTTTGAGGTTATAATGAAGTTAATACGAGAAATAAAATGAGAATAAAAAAACATATATCATTGTTTTCGAAAAAATAAATCACAGTCAGTTCACAGAAAAACTGTAAGTCTGGCAACATTGCGATATATACCTAAAGGTCGGTTGTACTGACTAACCTCTCCCAAAGTTGGATCAAATCCATTCAGCGGTTTCTGAGATATTGGACCGTCTCCAGACTTCTGACTAGCTCTGTATACAGGGTGTTCCAGGAAGATACCGACAAAGGGATGGTAGAGGACATAAACACAAACATTTTTGTTTATTGAACATTTAAAAAAGTCCGCAAATTTTGAGCTGTAGAGCAAAAATACTATCTGGTACGCATTATTTTGCATAATAATCAAATGATTGATTACTTATTCATAATAATGTTTATTAAAAATTTGATTATGGTTCAAAATAGTCATCCAAATACTAAAGAAACTAATCACAAATAACAGATTCTACGACTACCTATCCCAAGGTAAGAATTTTCGAAATGTTGATGATAAAATGAGGAGCACCCTGAAGACGGTTTTTCTCAATGTCACCGAAACCGTGCACACAAAAATTATGTTCATCGCATCAACTTTTGCTGCTTTAGAGCCTACATCACCCCCTCGATGCAAAATATCCGTTTCAAAGAATTGCAGAAAAAGTACGCAACGGATTGAAACAAAATTTTGAATTTATGTCCGGAATATTATGAAAAATTGCGGAGTCATTTTTTATTAGTCTAAATCTTTTTTTTTAAATTAACAAAAAAGTTTTCATCAAAATTATTTGATTTGATATATTTTCCATGATTGCTAATTATTTTCTCCACAACTTTTCCTTATATGTTTTTTTCTAAATTGCTAGTTTTCTCTCAAATCTTGGAATCCCGTATTTCACAAAGTTTGGATTACAAATCAGAAGATTTCTCGTACTGGAGTCAGTTTGGCAACACGCAATATTCAGGTACCGGATTTTTTGAATTTATCAGGTACGTGAGTCATACCGATCTTTAACAAATCGATTTTTCAATACCATTTCGTGTGGGTGATGCAATTTTTGCAACAGCTTTTCACTTTTTTTTAATAATAATTTTTTTACTTAACCAAAATTTTTATTTTGTAAAATTTTACAAACAATAGTTTCATTTATTTCAGATTGTTAAAATATCAAGCACACATCAATAAATACAGGGTGTTTACAAAGTTGAGTCATTTATTTAAACAGCTTGTGTAACTCGTCAAAAGTATTTGATATTCCAAAAATCACCTATATGAAATCTCAAAGCAAAAGAGTTTTAGCTACGTTTATGAATAATCATTATTTAAAAATTAGAAATATTCATTATCAGTAAATGGCAGTGCTCGGAAATATCGAAATCTGTGGGTAGTAAAATTATCATTTATTTATTTAAATTTAAACATTTTTATCTTACAACTTTCATATAGTTGATTTTTATGGTATATCAACTTCTTTTGACGAGTCCTACAAGTTGTCAAAATAAAGGAACCTTCATGATTATAATAAATGGTCATGCGATCAATATTGTTTCAAACATTTTGAATTTTTGAAAATGATATCCTAGTCTTCTCAGGACTTACGGAATATAAACTTTTCAATCGTTAAAAAAAATTGACAATAGCCGTAGTGCCCTTGCATTACTTCTTGACAAGTGTGCAAAGTCTCGAATCAATCTGGGCATTTGAAATCGGTGCAAATCGAATTCCAAGATTCCGGAACATACGAGTGAAGCTAATATAAAGCGTGTAAAAGGAGAACCTGAACTCTGAACAAGAAATTTAAACAAGGACAAGACTTCAAGGTTTTGATAATGAAAAAAAGCTGTTATTAGCTGTAAATTCCACAAACTGTTTTGAATTTTCACTTGATTAAATTCGCGTTTTACTGCATACATGCACATTTTTGTCCTGAGAATTCAAAACACTCTGTAGAGTTATCTAGAAATAACTGAAAAAACTCGCCCATTCCAGGAGACCCAATAGTATTTGAATCAATGAGGAAAAGAGTTTGTTCACAATAAACTCTTTCCCTCATTGATTCATTTAGGAATAAGAATGGAATCTTTCTATCGTCAAAACCTTGAAGCCTTGTACTTTTTCATTTCTTTAATTTCCTGTTTAGCTTGATTGCTCCTTTTTAAGAGGTTATATCAAAATCTATTGTGTGCTGCGTTGGTTTTTTGGAGCAGTGCATTATGTACAGGGTGTTTAATTATCTTTGATAATATTTTAATCAGCTGTTACTATTTTGTTTTTGTAGAAATCGAAACTAAACAGATACCATATTGTATAGTTTTGAGTATATTGCATAAAGCATATTATTTGGCATATCATATACCTATCCTATCTTCAACGGTTTGTGAGAAGATGGCGTTGAAACAGGCAACAGAGAAAAATTTGGAAGACTTTTTATATTGATAAGAAAGTGTGCAATGAACAATAATTTTTTTTACATTTTGGAATGTCGCTTTTGAAAATAATTTGACTATCACAAAGTTTGTTTATTACTATATTCTACACATCAGGGCTAGAAGAAATTACGAGACATTTTTCGAATAATTCGATCGTTCTGGTATTTTTTCCTGACTCTGTATACATATGATTTTCAGGGTATGTGAACTATTTCATTTTTGCATAATGTTAATTTCGACGTAATTTTCTCACAAACTGTTGAAGATGATGTATATGCTTTATGAAGTATACTGAAATTTTTTGAAAGAATCGAAATATACAATGAAATACAGGACATTCCGTTTAAAAAAATATAAGTTAGGAGTTAGGTTAATATCTCGGAAAAGCGTTTTGGCTTTTTGTTTTATTTTTCAAACAGGAAAAAACTTACTGGATAAAATTATACAATATGTTTGTATTCCTTGTTTCGTCTCCATACCTTCAAAGACAAAAAAGTTACTGTTGACGAAAATCGTTGTTCAAGTTTTATACAAACAACGCTAAAATGTTATCAGAGATAATGAAACACCCTGTACAAAACAACTGGAGGTTATAAGATTTCAACTTTCACATTAAGTATTTCGAAAGCAGGACTTTCCAATAATAGTCACTATTAGAGATAACTTTTCTTGTTACACTTCTGTGCATTTGTCATAGAAGAAAAAAACTATGACAAAACAAATAGATTTAGTTTTTGAGTAAAAATCATATAATCTGACCTTGACTGATAGATAACAAAATAATAACGATCATTATCACTGTAATCAGATGTGGTCAAGAGCATGAATGTGGCCCTTTTGCATCGAACGATGCTATGTTGCCATTGCTCATAACCAGTCCTGGTCAGTGCTTTAGACCCAAAATCCGATTTTTAACTGATCAGCTGGTGATATAGGTCCCACCATACTGGTGAGATCTATGAATTTTATGATGAAAACAATTTTATCTTTTAAGAGTAAAAACAACCCCATTTTTCAATGTCAATTTTTCGACAAATATTGATAGAAACTTTTGTTGATAAAAAGACCTCATCATCACACGAATGTTTTGCCAATGTTTAGGAAACACCCTGTATTTTAAGGCAAGAGGACGCAGTCGTATTAGACCATTACGTTTGTGTTTCGATAACTGGTCTACTGAGCTCAACTTAAAAAATTGCTGTTTATATAGCTTCTGTAATGATTTTGACTAAAAACCAGAGAAATCATCTCCAACCTCGCTATAATCTCTTCTGCTCTGAAATTGATGGGTCTTGACTCTTGTATGTATCAGTCGTTATGTTATCTATTCTAATTGTATTAACTCGCAAGTTAATCAAATTAATTGGTTCTATTATGATGCTATATCTGGGGACCACAGTTAGAATGAACGCGTATTGAGCATGGGATCTACTTGCATCGGAATATCCGGATATTATGGTGCACTCCAGTCGAATGGTTTTCACTGAGATTATCTGTACTCTGTACTGTGAGATCTAATATATATACAGGGTGTCCGTTTTAAGTGAAATTGCTATTGCTATCTTCGAAAACGCAAGTGCGGCGAGGTCAGTTAAATCTTATGGGATATTTTTTTTTTTTAAATCACACATCAGTGACAAAAATCCAGCTCCGTATTCAAGAGTGAGTTGATGTTGTTTGCTCTAATACGAGACGAAACAAAACTTTGAGGCGTCGATTCATTTTCATTCATATTTTGAACATAAATTATGATTGGATGAAACATTTTTAAGCCTTTTGAATTTTGAAATATGATGAATTCAGAGCCGTACTCGTGATGATTCCTGAAGATGTCATTTCACAGGGTCGAAACGTCGTCAATGGTATTTGTGTACTAAATCATTAAAAAGGGACTGAAAACTTAAAAAACATGATAAAACATCCAGGTCCGTATTGAAAAAAATTAAGTTGATTTTGGTTACTCGAATACGAAACGTCGGCGTCGTATACACTTTTTTCCTTCATCAGGAAGGTAGGAAATTGTCTTCCGAAAGCTTGACTTTTCTATAAACTGAGCATCTAACAACCCAGCTCTATTACTGACTGCTTTCCCACCAATCTTCTCGTCACTGTAACTTGACTAGTCACTAAATCACTCACTGTATACATTTTTTGACATTAGCTGTTGAAGGAGCTGCCGATCCCTTGTCAGGGTTAACACAAATAAATCTTTTCTCAACAGCTTTCTGAATCATTTTTTTTTTAATGCCGATTTTTATTTCTAACGTCATGGGTATTGTCGTCACGTTGATTTTTTCAACATACTTCTTCGCTAGGGTTCTCCTTTTATCACCATAGCCTATCGTAATTCAAAATTTGATTCATTCTTTTGCTGTTTATTCTTATTCAAAAATTGTATTCACAACCAAATGCCTTTGACGAAGCTGGGTGGCACTGTTGGAATGCCCGATCCTTGTTTTTTCGTAGTGAATAGGGTGTAGAAAGTTACACTAGTGTTCATGTGGTGGTCAACCTTTGATTTAATATTTTGTGTGACTGTACAGTGTTTTTTCTTATAATTTGCCACCTCTATGTGTTATTTTGGGAATTATAAAAAAATTATAGATGCAAAAATTGTATGATTCTGTACAAATTTCTGTAATCCGGTATTGATAAAAATAAATATTGATTATTGGAAATGTCAAAATTATGAAAATTAATACTTACTTTATATGGATTGCCCACAATTTTTCTATACACGGAAGATCCTTTTCTTGTTATTTCGAAAATACCATATAAGTTGATGATCGTTTCAGATATTTTTGCGCTATTCCAGTTCAAAGTTTTATTTTCTACCATGGGAAACGCTCGGGGGAACGTATGGAGGCTTAGTAATTCCAATGGTAGGAAATGAAATTTCAAAACCAAATAGCGCAAAAACGGCTTAACCAAACATCAACATATATGATATTTTTGGAATCAGAAGATAATTATATTTCATTTTTCATTAAAGTATTTGAGGTATTCCATTAAACAAAGTAATAATTTTCAAAATTTTGACATTGTGTTCGGAGGTTGACTATCGTATTTATGCCACCTGGCGATTACGGTGCGAAAAGTCATACCAGTAGAATGGATTAAGCAGGTAGTGAATTTCTTATTTCATGAAATTAAAATCAACCCCCGCTCACTGAAATTAGTTCATCATTTATTTCTTGATGTTACAAAGACATTTGTTGGAAGAGAAATTATCTCCACAATTGTATGTAAAACAAAAGATTCCAGTTTTTCTTGTGAAAATCCTAATATTTTCTTCTTACTATTTTCAGTTCTAGAATGTTCCATAGTTCCACTTCAGTTGACACTATAAAGTGTTATTATTGGGCTTTAGCAAAAATGCTTTGCTTTCCCATTTTATCTGGCCAATTTGGTAAATTAGCCACAATAACCATAAGTATTCTTTGACGGTTATGTAGAAATAATATTCCTACGTTGTATATTACGTTTGGAATTGAGTTCCTGGGACTGAAATGAGGTTGAGTATACAGGGTGATTCACGTAGGTGGTCTATTACAAGTATTTCAAGAACGGCTTTTTGAAATCTTTTCAATTTTGGTATATTTGAAAAAGTCTTGATCTGTACTTTGAGTCAGACATAGTAGGTTTTGTTAAGAATATCATTGTGCATATGAAGTCGCATTTCGCAACATTTTTTAGTGATCGTGACAATTTTTAGAGTGAAAAAACCTGAAAAAAATTATTTTTCATAAAATATGTTTTTTTGCATTTCCATAGCTCTATTTTCAAAAATATCAAAGGTAAGAAGCTATTTTTTTTAATTAAAGGGCATACATACGCCCTTATAACAGAGGTAATATATCTAACCTTCAAAGTCATTTTTTTTTTTTTTTTAAGTAACGTCTAAAATCGATACTTTTGTATTGAAATTTTCAGTAAGCGAGAAACTCTTTTATTTTGAGAAATTTCATCACACATGCAGCGAATAAAATGTAGAGGAAACTATAAGGAAACATTCAAAAAAAAACACTTGTCTATGTATCATAGTTACTGGGATATAAGTTTTCAATGTTGCGATAACAACGGCCGCCACGCGCCGCTGTGGTCGGCCATGATAGATGTCAAAAATCGAAAAATAATGAAATGCATTGACAACTATTATTAAATAATCTAAGCCTGTATTGAACTATTCACGTATATTATGTATATTTCAAAGTATCATGAATTCATCAAAAATTTGAAGTTGAAGTAGTAAATGTTTCAAGTTGATCTATTTTGTTTATCAAAAATTAGTTCAAAATCAGAAATTTATATTTCTTGTATTAAAATTTTCGGTAAGCGAGAAACTTTTATATTTTGAGAAATTTCATCATACATACAGCGAACGAAATGCAGAGGAAACTATAAAAAACATTTCAAAAAAAAAGGGCCAGTTTATCTGTCATAGTTACTGAGATAATATAATTTTTTGAAGTTGCGAGAGGCAATGCTACCGCGTCCTCCGTTGGAAATTTTGTATGAATTCACACAAAGCATAATATAATTATTGAATTGAATTGTGAGAGGCTGGTTTGCTGTTTTTTTTTCCAGAAGCGGTTATTTTTTGCTGTGATTTGTGATAGTTCATTTTTCATAAAAACAAATAGCAGTCCCTCGTAATTTTTTAACAGAATATTTAACACAACAGGCTGCCGAATATCTGGATAAAAATAAAATATTGATAACAGCTTATTTAGAATGGTATATTGTGCAACAAGCATGGAATGATACCCCTTTCCTACGAGTATGAAGGTATGAAGCACGAGCCGAAGGCGAGTGCAACAATTCATTCAAGTGGGAAATGGTCATTCCATGCGAGTTGTACACTTTACTTTTCCTACGACTTTTAATTATTATCACTATTGTGTAATTAATATCGATTTTTACTTTTTTGTTTTTGGCGGAGGTGTCAGATCATTTCATTTCTATTCGGTTTGCACTCGTTTCCATGGCAACAGTTAGGGAATGGTTTTATTTCCGTACAGTTGTACAATGTGCTACGTTTCCTTATCTATATCGATTGCACAATGGTGATATTACCGTACAGTCGTAGGAAAAAGTTACTTTGCTTCATCGAAATTATTAGAAAATCTTGAAAAATCTGTCTAGCACACAAGAAGTGGATACTCCGATAGTCTTACATGCTATTTACGAGACTGCATTTAGCGACCAGATTTTAGTTAGATTATTTTTCACAGATGTACTAATTTAACCGATTCACTTTTGTGTTTTACCGAATGAGACATGAACCAAATTGATTTATTTATGAGACTGGGACACGGCACACGGACTACCCGGATTTTTTTTTTTTCATTTAGAAAGTGTTGCAAAAATTAGGAACTATACATTTTGTTCTGGTCTTCTGGCTCTTCACTTTCTTACCGGTTGTGACACTACCAGTTGCTTTTCTGAAATAGAAAAAATATCTTTTGACGTTTAGATATGAAAAATTGAGGCTCTACAAAAATTGTCTGATTTATTATTGATAAACAATGAAGAAGCGTTCACAATCATCAGAAAAACAAAGACATTAAATACAAACTTTTTTCTAGGGCAAAAAGTTCGGAACTTATTAATAAACAAAACAACTATTTTTTTTTCAATCCATCAACTTCAAATTTTCGATGAATTCATGATCATTTGAAATAAACATATATACGTGAATAGTTCAATACGGTCCTATATTATTTAATAATAGTTGTCAATGCATTTCATTATATCAACTTAAATTTGTTATGCCTGTCTCAGTTATTTTATTCCATATTCTATCGATTTTGATAACCAGATAAATTAACAACATTTGTTTTTTTTTCGATTTTTGACATCTATCATGGCCGCCCGCAGCGGCGCGTGGCGGCCGTTGTTATCGCAACATCGAAAACTTATATCTCAGTAAAAGATTCTTTGAAATGCCGAAGAGGCTGTACTGGTGATTGTCATAGGTTCTTTATTTTGCTTTGAGTACTTGTACCTTTGACAATCATCACATTTTTTTTATGAAATCTTCTACATCTTTTAAATCGTTGAACCTATTTTCATCTATTAAACAAAGTTCACAAGATCCTATAGGTCGTTTAATCAATTCTACAACTCCTGGGTGATCAATCCGTTTGTTGTTATGAACTGTATTAGAACCTTGCGCTTCTACTTTTTCGCATAACCTTTTTGAAGCTGACCTTGTAATTGCAAAAATTGAGGCGTCCACGCTAGAACCTAGATTCTTCAAATCTTCTGTTGATATTTCTACTCGCGATAAAGCGTCCGCTGTAACGTTTTCCTTTCCTTTTATGTACTTAATAACGAAGTCATATACTTCTAAAATTAATCGGAATTTCATGAGCCGACTCGATGGATTTGCCATACCGAAAAGATAAACAAGTGGTCTATGATCCGTGTAAAGAACAAATTTTCATCCGTACAAATGAGGTCTGAAATATTTTACCGCATAAACTATCGCTAGAAGCTCCATTTCGATGGTACAATAATTTCGCTCTGCTTTATTTAGTGACCGACTCGCGCAAGCTACCGGTCGATCGTTCCCATTCGATGAGACCGCGCCCAAAGCAAACCCCGAAGCGTCAGTTTTTAAGTTAAAAATGTTGCTTCCTGAGAAATCCGGAAATTGAAACACTGGTGGATTTGCAAGTGAATTTTGAAGCATTTCGAAAGACTTTTGACATTCTTCTGTCCAATGAAATGGAGTGTTTTTCCTTCCCAAGTTATTTATTGGTACTGAAATATCTGCAAAATTTTTGATAAACTTCCTGTAATAGTTGGCAAAAGCTACGAATCTCTTCGTTTCGTTTGCATCCTTTGGTACAGGGTATTGTTTTATTGCTTGAATTTTATCCTTATCTGGGAAAACTCCTTCAGATGTTATCAAATGTCCGAGATACAATACTTGTTTCTTCAGAAAATCGCACTTATTTGGGTTCAGCTTTAAATTTACATCTCTCAACCTTTGAAGTGTCTTCACGAGGTTTTTGTTATGATTCAATAAATTATTGCCGAACACAATTAAGTCGTCCAAATAAACAAAACAAGTTTCGTAATTCAACCCAGCCATTGCAATTGTCATCATTCTAGAAAACACATTTGGACTTATTTGTAATCCCATGGGAGGCCTCGTCATTTGATACTGTCCTCTATCCGTAGTGAAAGCTGTACAGGGTCTACTTGCCTCGTCAAGCTCTACCTGGTAATAACTTTGCGACAGATCTAAATGACTAAAGTACATCGCGCCTGATAATGAGTCTAAAATTTCCGAAATTGAACCTAAAGGCCACTTTTCATCTTCTACCTCTCGATTAAGCATCCTAAAATCAACAACAAACCTAAATCTCTTAGTGCCTGTATGGTCCGGTTTTTTCGAAACAATTGATACCGGAGCAGACCACTCTGATGCTGCTTCCTCTATAATACCGTCCTTCAGCATTTTATCAACTTGTTTATGTACTTCGTCTTTTTGCGAATGCGGTAGTCGGTAAGGTTTTGCATAAGCTGGTACTGCTCCAGGTTTTAACCGTATTTTTTGTCTATAAATATTTGTTGTCGTAATAGGATCACCTAGGAGATAAAAAACGTCGGAATATTTAGCGCATATCTTTTGGATAGTAAACTTTTCATCTCTATTCAAATGGTCGATGTTAATTAATTTTAGTAATCCATCTAATCGCTCTACAGATGATTGTGAATTGTCTCCGAAAAAGCATGTCTCGTAATCACTTAAATTTTGCAGTCTTGGATAAAATTTTTCAAAGTTACTTCGCTATCGCGTGTATTAAGCAATTTTATTGGGATCATTTTAGATTTTGGTGAAACCAAACTGCTTGCAACAAAAATTCCATTACCGATTTCTTCAGGCAACACAACACAATCATCTGTTTCGTCGACTCGACAATATTTAATAACTTCACATCGCGCCGGAATTTTCATAAATGTTTGTTGTTTAGATAGCAATGGTAACATAAACATGTCGTGTTGACGATTAAACCATATCTTGGAATTTTCAGAGTCGATTATTGCATTATATTTTTGAAAAAAATCTGAACCTAAGACTCCATTCATTTCATTTTCGAAACTGTCCATAAGCATAAATGTATGATTTATTTCTCTATCATCTTTAAAAATATTCAAATTACTTGCTCCATAAGTAAGTGTAGTTCCAGAAATGCCATTAATTCTAATTTTCTTTTCTCTATTAATGAACTCGTTTTTGCTGACAAACTGCTCAAATATGACACTAATGGAGGCACCTGTATCAATTAAAAATAATAACTCACCACCTCTATATGTTACTGCTACAAAATTTAATCCGTTCCGTTTAAGCAAAGTCGTTTGGATACCTTTAGAAACGAAAAAACTGCTCATGTTGAGAATCATTTTGAGGTTGAGGCGAGGTCACGGCCTCTTCCATGAAATATGACCTATGTCCTCCTCTAAAATTATTATTATCACCCTGACCACGAAAACTACCCTTATTTCTAGAAGGATAGTTATTGCCACGCCTGTAGGCAGCTCTATCGGAGCCCCTATACCCACGTGAATTGAAGTTTCCTCGGTCGCTGCTATTATTAAAATTATTATTACTAAAAAATGTTCTATTGGATCCTCTGAAATAACCGCGGTTGGACGATCGTAGAAATCTCGCTCTACCGCCCCGCATATAAAATAACTTCTGATCGGAACTCTGCGTTGAAATTTCTTCATCCTTAGCTCCACGCACCGCATCTCCTAACCTTGTATAATTTCGAGCGTTTACAATAGTGCGCAAACTAACACTCCGTAAACCGTTCGCAAATGCATTTATTGCAAGTTTTTCATTCACATCTGTTAACACATTCAACGCTTCTTCGTTTCCGTTTGATTGAGTGATAGTCAAATCTAGCATCATTTGCTCTATGCTTTTGCCGAAATCATCGATTGATCGGCCGTCTTGCCTAGCCTTACTCAATGGAACAAATAACGTGCCAGCTGATTTTTTAGTCAAAAAATTGTCTTTCAAGTCTGCAATAAGAAGCTCATTTGAGGTGTACGTTTTTTTTCAATCTGAGCTTTGCCGAAGCTGTCAACCTGGTTTTTAAAATATGCGTCGTTAAACTTTTTTTTCCCGCAATGTTGAGTAATGCATCATAAAGCTCAATACCATCAATTAGTTGAGAAGTTACACTTTCTGTGCCATCCATAACTGGCAACAAAGATGCAGCCGTTCTAGGGTCAAACTTTTCCGCCATGTTTGTCGAACAATCAGAATCTACAGTTGATTTATTATCATCCACTTTGATAGAAATTGATTATGGTTGTTCGATTTGCACGCTCTTTAACCTATCACTCAAGATCTTATCTATGGTTTCAAAATATTTATCTATTTTTCCTACTATCTGTTTTGCCCCTGCAATTATCTCTGGTGTATACACATGTTTATTAAACTTTTCCCTAACAGATAAATGTTCCTTCTAAGCCTATCTACTTCTAATAACTTACGATTTATCGATTCTAAATTTCTCCGCCTATCTAGGGAATCCTTATTGAGGTTCTTGTAGAGTACCTTCAACTCGTCTAGCAGGTCTTGGAAGTCTTGGGTCTCCATGCACCTTTCATCCCACGTTGCGTATAAGTGCCGTTGGCTACAACTGATACGTTTCCTCGATACTGGCTCCGGTTTACTTCTCTCGGTGATACTTCTCTCCTTATTCTACGGTTTGGCATCTCATTATATCTGTTAACTGCGTATTCCATTATCACTACAATCGCCAGTATAAAGACGCATATGCACAAAATGTCTCTGACTGTCCATTCTGCTGGTGGCTCTTTCTTTCCTTCTGCTGATACTCCGCCACTATTTCCCGCTTGAACTACAAATACCTCTTCCTTTGATTGATTTTTCCCCATCTTGTTATACTGTACGCATCACTATCACTACTTTCAACTACACCTTATCACTAACTATTATTGGCAACGCCAACTGGCAGGATCGCCATGCAATGTTGGAGGGTTCGATTAATATCGGAGGCGTTGGTTAAGTTGCTTCATTCTGTACTTCTCCAACTACAATACATCCAAATATCAATATCAAGCCCTTGCCGACTAGGTGGCCATGATTTGCATGTTGTGTTCTACATTGCTTATTATATTATTTAAATTATTAATTATGTATAGTTCCCTCTACATTTCATTCGCTGCATGTGTGATGAAATTTCTCAAATTAAAAAAGTTTCTCGCTTACTGAAAATGTCAATACAAAAATATCAATTTCAGACTTTAAATGATTTTTTTTACAAAAAAATAAAATACTTTGAAGGTTAGGTATATTACCTCTGTTATAAGCGCGTATGTAAACCCTTTAATTTGAAAAAAAAATAGCTTCTAAGCTTTGATATTTTCGAAGATAGAGCTATGAAAATGCAAAAAAACATGTTTTATGAAAAATAATTTTTTTCAGGCTTGAGGTCGTTGATGTTGATTCGGCGTGACGTCTTGTTGTCATTGCCCTTGAGATTGTAACTTACGGGAAAAATAACTTTAGTAATTACATACCGACCTGAGTATTTTGGAGCCAATCTCGCTACGAAACCTTTGGCGGCAGATGACAAAGGATTTTCGTGGCGCATCACTTTGTCCCCTATGTGACACCTCCAGTCACGACGTCGCAAGTTGTAATGGTGGCTCTGAGTGGTGAATGCTCGTCCCAGATTTATACGAACCAATTCATAAACTTCCTGGAGACGTTGAATACGGCTACTGTGAGTTGTTCGGTCATCAGCTGAGCTTTCTTCAACGGCAACTTCGTCGTTTTGGCTTCGGTGCAGCGGATTCGGCGGCTCCAACTCTCGCCCAAAATTCAGAAATGCAAGTGAGTATCCAATGGATTCATGATGTGTTGATGGCAAAAATTATGTCGGTCAGACCTCGCAGAACTGAGATATCGTGGTCTTTATTGTTCTGTTTGCTCGTTCGGTGGGGATGTCTTGGGGCGTGTAAACTGGAGTCAGCCAGTATTGAAAATCTTATTTCTTTAAAGGGCGGCTGGTATACTGTGCGCCACTTTTGGTCAGAACGGTTTTTGTACAGCCAAAACGGGTGATAACTTCCTCATAGAGGGCCTGGGTGACGGCTTTCGAAGTTGCTTTCCGCAACGGATGGCATTGGACCCACTTGATGAATCGATCCTGGAATACCAACAACCAGTTTTTTCCCTTTGTGGAACGTGGCAGGGGACCAATCAGATCCGAGGTGACCGACTCCCAGGGACTCTGGTTGCGGGACGGCCTCATAAGCCCGGGTGTCTTCTGTTGGGATGGTTTATAGCGTTGACACGAGGAACAGCTTCTCACGAACTTGGCTATATCACTGGACATTCCAGGCCAAAAATATCTCCGTGCGATATGCAAGGTACTCTTGGCGATTCCCTGATGTCGTGCTGTTTACGGTCGTTATTCTCCTAAAGAATGGCTAGTCTGGCGGACTTGGGCACGCAGAGTTTCTAGGGATCGGCCATATTCTGTTCCGTCATATCAGAAACGTCCCAGAGATGCCAGTAGAGTCTTCCATCCTTAACGCAGATGTCGGGATAAGGGGCGGGATCGCTTTCCACTGCGGTCTTTTTGGACGAGTACCATGGACACGGGTCAAACTCCTCGATGCTAGCGAGATATTCCGTCTTCTCTTTCTCCGGAAATTGACAAACGGGGTCTCGTGACAGGGCGTCAGCAATTTGGTTCAGAATACCCTTGCGGTATTTGATTTCGAAATCGAATTGCTGAAGATACACACTCCAACGTGCCAATCTGCCACTTGGAGACTTGAGTGAGTAAAGCCACCTGAGGCTCATGTGGTCGGTTTTGACAAAGAAATGATACCCTTCTAGATAAGGTCTTATTTTCTCCATGCCCCACGCTATGGCCAGACATTCCTTCTCCGTGACGGAGTATAGGGTCTCTGCTGGTTTCAGCGTACGGCTGGCATAGGCGACCACGTGATCTTCGTCTGAGGAATGTTGAAAAACCGAAAAGAACCGTCGGAGAACCTTCACGGTGGTAGGAGGTATTAGGTCACGGACGGCTGCCACCTTCTTTGGATCGGTACGGATTCCGGATGCCTTCCGGGGTGATGAGATGAAATGAAAGGAAAATGTTATTTATTTAGCATTAGCTAATTTTTACAATAATAGGTTAATAATACAAACTAACTCACATAGTGACATGCATTCTCATTTTCGTAACAAATTAGCCATAAGTTTTTTACAAAAAATACTTAACGTTGAGGCAGTTTTTATGTCATCAGGCAATTCGTTAAATTTCTCAAGTCCTTGATAAAATAATGTTCTTTGAAGCAATGAATATCTTACTGGTGTAATATGAAAATTTTGACTTGTCCTGATGTTATAATTATGGAAATGAGATCTTTTTTCTAAATATGGACTAAAATACATGGGTAACATATTATGTTCGATTTTATAACTAGGTGATGTTCTCCATCATCAACTTAGTTAGAACTGCAATGGTCCTGGGGTTGGCGAAAAGGGCTTTCAAGGCCTACTCGCCGGGCAGTGGTTTGCCCCCCCAACCATAAGAAGAAGAAGAAAGAAGATGTTCGATTTTATATATAAGTACAAGATTTGCCCTAATAATACACTTTTCCACATTCAACCAGTTCAATGTCTCTAACATAGATGAAATTGAAGTATATCTGTCTCTGTTCAATGATACACGCATGATTTTATTTTGCATGACCTGTAATTTCCGTATGTCCTCTTTTGAACAAGATATCAACAATGAACAGCAATTGTTGAAGTAAGGCAAAAAAATCGCTTGGTAAATTTTCATTCTTGTCCATGAAGACAAAGTTGAAGAAACTCGTCGAAAAAAACCATTTTTTTTGCCTAACTTCCTACACAAAAAATCCACATGAGCTGAAAAATTGAGTTGCGAGTCCAACATAACTCCAAAATATTTCTTTTCTTTGACAAAATTAACTGGAACGTTGTTTATACAGGGTGGTGCAACCAAGATGGGGTGGACGATTGTGGGGAAATGGTAAGAAATTTGGATAATTTTCTTTTTGTATATTATAGTTAGTCAAAAAGGCTATGTTTTAAAAATATAGTCATAGTACAGGGTGTCCCAAAAAGTTTATGGCAAACCAAACTTGTATTTCTTTAAATGGAACCCCCTTGTATATTAATTGATATTTCAATTCTTTCTTCAATTTGGAACAAAAATTGTAATACAACTAATGTTCCTAAATTCAACCGTTAACGAGATATCGCGTTTTAAAAATGCATTTTTGCAACCTTGACATGCTATAAAACTCAAACTATTCAAGTTAGAGAAAAATGGATTGCACATTCCTATCTTAACTTTTCAAGAGCTATTCAAGGAGATTAAATTCATTCTTGTGAAAAAATGTCAAAATGTGCCGAAAAAAGTTGACAGTTGACGTTACCTTCTATCCAAATGACATATACAGTGATGAATAGATTTCCTGAAACCGTTTACAACTCCTCTCAGATCCGATTATCATACATTGTGTCTTGGTATTATTGAGCGTCAGTCTATTTTGGCAGAGCCAATCATACAAAATTTTGAGTTCTTTGTTCAAATTGTTAGTCATTTCAATATGATTTTTACCAGAAACAGAAATTAATATGTCATCCGCAAATAAATTAAGAGTACAGTTTTTCATAGATCTATAAATGTCATTTATATAAATTATAAAAAGCAACGGACCAAGAACACTACCTTGTGGGACTCCTAATACACTATTCGTTTTATCAGAAACTTTGTCGCCTATTCTAGTGATATGATATCTGTTATTTAGATAATTCTTGAGCCACAGCACTGCTTTATTATCTGCCGGAGTGTTGGGTTTCGTTACTTTTGGTATAGGAACTATGGTACTTATTTTCAAGGCTTTTGGTATTGTCCCAAGTAGGTATGGCGGCACCGTAGCCAGGCGACTTTCATGCCCCTGTCTAGAGTGCGGCCATGGAAGGTCATTGTCCTTAACATATTCAATATTTTTGATCAATTAATTATTTGGGGGTTTTATCAGGGTTATTGAACTTTGAATTATTTTTGGGGTTTATTATTTTAGGCTGTTTAATTATCATATTTTTATGATTTTTAATCAATTAATTATTTGGGGGGTTTTATTAGGGTTATTGAACTTCGAATTATTTTTGGGGTTTATTATTTTAGGCTGTTCAATTATCATATTTTTATGATTTTTCATCAATTAATTATTTGGCTAATTATATTTGAACCATAATCATGAATTATACAAATTTGGTGTGTTATTATTCTCTTTTATACGCTATACCATACTCACCTTTTTTGAAAAAGTTATTTCCGATGCCTGGTTTCGAACCCTGAGCCTCTGGGTTACCAGTCTGGTGCCTTAACCATTGCGTTATACAATCGTTTAAATATTATGGGAGACGTGAATATCCAAAGACACAGATGAAAACCGGTTTTGCATTAGTACATGCTTGGTATGCGATCTGCTACGCAGGTGTTAAATTAAATGGCTTATTATTGCATGGTAATAAACTCTCGTAGATTGCTGTATTTTGATTCATAGTTTGATATAAAGTATTACATTACCAAAGAATCAATATCTACTTATCATACACTAGAAGTCTTTTGAAGAAAGCTGCAATGTGAGAACAGGTTTACTTTATTTGTATTATCCCCGTTCTACATGTTATGGTATACAATTGAGTAGCAGATCACCAGATGACAAATTAATAGTCAAGTAACGTGTTTATATATTTGCGCTATAGAATCTCACCTGACATCATATCTGATAATTCAAATAACCAGTACAACATCTGTTTAATTTCCATTATATGAAACAAAGAATTATCTGAGAATCATGTTTCTATGATTTTTATTAATTATTTTAGCTTTTTTATTCAACTATGAATATATCACATAACTTCTATAACCACAGGTTTGACAGAAGTAGTAAGGGCTATGTCACTCCTGGCCCACTTTTTGCACAATTGCAATGAATTGGTGGAAACGCCACGGTGTAGCCATCAGTCCGACGTTACGTCAGAGCCAATTTGCATAATAATGATAAGATTGTGAATGTGACCTTTGATCTAGACCCCCTTACTTAACCCCCGTTCGACAGGAAGACGTTACGTCAGAGCTAATTTGCATAATGATGATAAGATTGTGAATGTGACCTTTGGTCGCGACCCCCATCAGGATGTTGACCCCCGTTCGACAGGTCAGAAAAATCTGCAGAATAAACGAAATTTTTGAATACAATTCACATCAAGTATTTCTTTTGAGATATCTGCATTTGGTGCGGTTGCGACCCCAATCAGGTGACCTCCGTTCGATGGTGTTATCAGTTGCTACGTCAGAGCCTAGCTTTATTGTGATGGTGTATCAAAAGATTTGGATCACGTGGGAGGTGGGGTTGAATCATGTGGTGATGAGGGATGTGAACTAGTTCTGACTAGTTCTTGGACAAAACACACGCAGAAAAATTAAGGAATTTTGCAGACGATTGGAGCAGATAAGGAACGACATCACAATCTATGTGCAAAAAAGTTCATGTTTCAAACTTTCAAGAAATTGAGTATTGTTGGTAAGTGTTTTTTCTATAAAAATTTGCTTATCTTCAAAGCGATACTAATTGCAGCACAACAACCTCATTTGATCAACAGTTCTAAATTTAGCTCGAATGTGGTTTTCTTATCAATAACAAGTCTCAGCAACTATAGTTTGATATTTATCTAGTTAAAATTATCTCATTTCAATTTTATTTATTTTTTCAGAACCAATCCATCATGAAAATTATTGCAATAGACATGCAGGGCTTCAATTTGGCACAAGATTTCAAAATCAAAGCTTGAAAATTTGTGAATACCTACCTGTAAATATTTATAAAAAGGTTAAATAAAATGAAAAATGTAATGAAAAATGTGATTTATTCAATCATTAAACATGTTTTATACAAATCATAGACATTTAATTAGTAAGTGCACACATTGCAGGTGATGATAAATGGTATAGAAAATGTGGTTTTTTCATAACTAAAATATATCTAGGTATATCCTTTTTTATTTTTGAATATGGCTACATTTCATCTAAATCTGTTTGTTGGTTTGTGTAGCTCATTCACCACATTTTCTTTGATAGTATTCATTATTGAACTGTTTTTTTTTCAATCAATACAGGACATTTTATTTGTAATTCGCCATAAAATTCTGTTATTTTACAACCAGTTTCTCGTCTAAACGCTATCAAGTCATTTTTTTTAAGACTTCTGTTTTCTAATTTTCCCCCTTTACCATTAATTAACAATGAGACATCTTTCTTTAAATATTCTTCATATAAAATGTTTCCCTGTTCGAAAGGAAATCTATATGATTGTTGTCCATCCGGCATTAAAACAAAATTAGTCTCACCTTCTACATATCGACCAATAAATGGTAAAACCATTACATAAGATAAATTAACCTCAGAAAGATTAAATAACTTGATATTGTTTTCTGTTTCATCTCTCTTGAATAAATGAGAACCGAACTTGTTGAGTGACATTTTCGGATTGATTCGTTTTACGTATTTGAGGATGTATTAATGCAATTACTTCAGCTTCACGTGACTTTTCGATTATTGATAGTATTTCATTATTATGACCAGTATGACCAGCTCTCATGGAAGCTGTTATTAGTCTCAATCTATCAACAAGTTCGTTGATATTATCCCAATAATCATAATCTATATCAAGTAGATATGCTCTGTAGTTTTGTGGCGCATCCATGATTTACCTGATTTTTTGGGTATTTCGCCACACCATATCAAAAAACAATCAAACTAGTGTTAATATACCGGATCTTCTATATTACCTGAAAAAATTCTATTAGTAAACAATAAAACCTAACAATATCAAACGTTTCAAAAGCGAATCTGCTTTCGTCGTCAGTGTAACCTAAAAAAGAAACAATTAATTCAAATTCAAAAAATTATTCTACGTCTTTTTAGGATTTCGCAGTAAAAAATTGTGTTCTTTTGTGTTTTTGGCACAAAATGTCACTTTTACTGACATCAGTAAAAGTGACATAACACTAGTTTGATTGTTTTTTGATAGGGTGTGGCGAAATACCCAAAAAATCAGGTAAATCATAATCTATATCGTTTTTATTAATATTCCACAACCCCTTTCCCGTTCGCATTCTAGTTATTGGAGGTTTCAGTTTCTTTAAAAAACGAGAATATAATGGTTTGATGTGTCGTGTTTTTGTTATGCCATGTTTTTGTAGGTATGGTCCTATTATAGTTATATATTTTGAAGATCCATTTCCCTGCACACGTTCATTTGGATCATAATTTCTTCGATATGCATTGGTTTTAGCTAAAATATCCATATAATGTGGAAATGGTTTTTCGTGGGAATAATGGACAGTTGTGCGATGGAAAACCTCTATTTATCTATCAGCTACGTTTCGACATTTGTTTCATGTCTTCATCAGGCTATAATGAACCACAAAACATATTACAAAAGTATTAACATCTTAAAAAACTTACCGTTAAGATTAAAAAGGTATACAACAAATTGACAAGTAAATAGCACGAACCACATTGATCAAAACATTAAAATATTAAAACTCGATAAAATAGTGATCACACATAATAATAACATGTCAGCAACACAAAACATTCTAAATCAACGATACATATTTTGCTAGCAGGTTTATACAGTACCAAACTGTTATTATTCCCTAATCCTACTAATTTCTGCACTCTACACAGATTACAGCCGCGTTGTCACGTCTCCCGGTGATTTATCCTATGATGTTCGACTTACTTAGATTGGTTCTTAAATCTATCTATGAGACCATTATAGATTATAGATAAATTATTGACGTCCGTTCTGAAATTTACAGTTTTTCCTACCGATGCTTTGATATGAACCATTTCTGATATGTTCCTTCTATAATAGTTCGTCTCATAATCTAAGATGATGACATCATCAAATATAAATTGGTGGTTGTTATTGAAATATGGCATATAATTATCCAAAATCCTCATCTTCATAGTCTTTAGGATATTTTTTAAATAGTAATTCGTACAATCCTTTTGTACCATCATACATTTTTCCATCTACTTTCACATTTTTTCCAATAATTTCTACAAATTTAAGTGTGGTCCCCAAATAGAATTTATCACTATCTATATCATGTACTATTCCATAATGATGATCAAAATTATGTTCAGTATCCTTCACACTAGCATCAATATAATCTCTTGGTAGTGGATCAAAACTTTGTAACCATATTTCATATGGTTGCGTGTCGATTAAATTTTGAACCGATTGCCTTGACTGTTCCAATATATCTGAAAGATTTTGATTTTCCGAGCTTTCGAAGGGGTTGGTTTGAGCTATAACACTAGTTTCTTGTATAGTTGGTAACTGACTACGTTCTTGTATAACTGGCTAACTGGCTGGTAACTGGCTAACAGATGCAAGGCTTGTATCAAAAAATGATGGTATTTCCATCGGTAGAATAGGAGTTCTACCAGTTCTTGTAGGTCTTGTAGGTGTTGATGTCTCATAAAATAATCTTGAAAAACTTGATTTAGGTTTTGATGGTGTTGTGTGAAACATAGAAGTTTCAGGTTCTTCTTCTTCTTCTTTGAATTCTTCCTTTATGTTGAAAGGTTCATTTATTTTTGAAATAAGTTGTTGTAGCGGTTGAGTTATTGGTTTGTAAGCTTGCTCTAGTTGTGATTGTGTAGTGGTCATAGCTAGTTTTAGACTATTATATTTATCCTTGACAGCTTTTCTTGACTTCATCAATTCCTCAGCCAACCGCTTATCCATTTTATAGATATATGAATGAATCAAAATTTTTCCTATATCTTCCGCAATTCAGTTCACAATCTTTATCAATCACCAGAAAATTATAAGGGTCTTTCCAACAGTGTGCGCAGAGTTGCTTCAATTGCTCAAATGACATATCCAGCATACAATGATCATTATATATATGATTCAAATTCATAGAATCCTGCTTGAATAAAATTAGCAAATTTGCGTTCTCACGTATAAGTCTTTTCTGAATTGATGAATAACCTTGAAAAATAAAAAAGCAGTCTGTATTTTTATGCCTCGAATGCGTGGAATAGTCCCTTATTATAGTTTGTCTTCCACATGGTATATCATCAAATATGATGACCAAATTGGGTGCTATTTCATGAGGAGGAATGATATTTTTATCGCTTTCATACTCGAAATATCCAATCTCTTTCATGGGTGCCAATAGTTGTCTTAAATATTCATACTTTGGCTGCTGTAATGATTTGGAATAAAGGTACACGTTTGCAAATCTTATTCCATTTGGATGCTCAAGTAAAAGCCAACATCACATTGGTTTTACCTGAAGCAGATGGTCCAACAATGAAACATGTTTTCGATTCCCCACCAATCACCATGTTTTTGGATTGGTTTCGTAAAATCCTTCACATCATGGTTTGTGATGGGTAAGGTGAACGATTGTTTTTCTATCCGCATTCTAGATATCAATAAACAGAATTGTTTTTTGCAAAAGTATTTATACATTAATCAGATGGACATATTGATCAGATAGCATTAAATCGATAGACAATCGTGTTGCAAATTTTTAAACTGAGAATAGTATTTAAATGATACATACAAACCTCTATAGGTATAAAATGATTGTACACGCTTCACGAAAGTACACTTCCTCCAAACACTCCAAGAGGGGAGGTCGAGGTTTAATAAACACTCTAATTAATAGACTACCTGTTGAGCTTCATATTTCTGGCTATCAATTTTGTGGTCCTGGTACAAATTTAGAAGAAAGATTGAATAGGGGAGAGTCTGGTATCAATCCATTGGATGCTGCGTGTCGAGAACACGCATATCGCATACTCACAAACAACTGATTTACCTCAACGACATCGAGCGGATAAAGCTCTAGCAGATAAAGCTTGGCAGAGAGTTGGAGCAAAAGATTCCTCGGTAGGAGAAAGAATTGCTGCTCTGACAGTAAGTGGAATTATGAAAGGTGAACGGAAACTTGGAATGGGGATCGAGAGAACCGAAAGAAAAAAGAAAACACGAGTTATCAAACCCCCTAAAAAAATTGGTGGATTTCTTCCATTATTACTTCCAATTTTGGGTGCACTAGGAGCTTTAGGCGCTGGTGCAGCTGGAATAGCTAAGGCTGTAAATGATATTAAAGTATCAAAGGAGCAACTCGAAGAATTACATCGACACAATAAAGAAATGGAAAAACTTTCCAAGCAGGGCGGTGGATTATACATTAAACCCCACAAAGGAGGCACTATCAAGAAAAAAACCATAATAAAAATCAAATAAAATTTTCGCAGAGATCCTTTTCAAATAACGATATACTAAAATATGTGGAAATATTGAATATCTCACATTAAAGAGGTGTATTTATGCATGACAACCTCGCCAAAAAATTTAAAGTGAAGGAATGTGGTATTTTTAATCTAGAAAGTTAACAAAATCATGGAACTCATTGTACTGCATACATAATAAATAAAAATCAAGCGTTTTATTTTGATAGTTATGGAAACTTGAGACCACCTATCAAACTCGTTAATTATTTGAAAACTTATGACAAAATCCTAATCTGGTATTCGTATGAAACAGTACAAAAATTCAATACAAATAATTGTGGACAATTGTCAATCGAATTTCTATATAATAATATGACATGATCGAGAACCATCAGTAACGTTGAGAGTGTCATCATGACTAGAACTATAACAATAACGGGAAATACTTCTGTGTTGAAAGCAGAATTCAATCCACCTATATTTTTGGATGAAAATAAAGAATATTTTCTGGGGTTGGCCGATTTTGGATCGTCTATGAGTATGCCTAACATACAACCGGGTAGCGATAAAATATATGTAGCGGATAAAGTTATCACAATTCCAGAAGGAACTTACGATTTAAAAGATATTGAAACATATATTAATTATATAATTGATGACATTTTTGGAGAAAAAGTTGGGTTTCAGATGAAAGCAGACCCCAATACATTAAAATGTCAGCTTTATTGCACAAAGGAAATAGATTTCACACCAAATGACTCCATAGCGAAAATATTAGGTTTTAAAAAACGAAAAATTGCATCAAATGAATTATCTGAATCGGATGAAGTTGTTAATATATTTAAAGTTGATGCAATTTGTGTTGATTGCGACATTTGCATTGGATCATATAGTAATGGTCTACCCGTTCATATAATTCATCAGTTTTTTCCATCTGTTTCTCCAGGGTATAAAATAGTGGACCCGTCACCATTACCAATACTTTATTTCCCCATCAGCGTCAAGACAATCAACAACATCACTGTTAAAATAGTAGATCAAGACGGTGATTTGATCAATTTCCGAAACGAGACCATAACAGTTCGATTACATCTTAAAAATTAGAAAAATTATGGTTATTAAATACAACTATCGCTATTTCAAACAATCGCCTTATAAAAAGGAGAAGCTGTCTATAGAAACCAGTCCAAGACAAAACTCCAACAAGTTAACATCACAAGAAACCAGTCCAAGACGAGACTCCAACAAGTTAACATCACAAAATCGCCAATTTCTTATATCTCTGGGGTTAAAAGTATTGAAATAATGGATATATTAAACGTTGATGAAAAATTATATGTAGATAATTCAATGATAAGCTCTGAGCTTCATTCATATCAACCGTTTGTCTCTTCAAAATTTGAATATAATGATGAAATTCGCATACCTGTTCAAGAACTTGATATATACACACTACCTTCAGGGAGTCATCTTTACATTGAAGGTACCTTGACCAACAATAAGGGTGCCTATTCTAAAAAATTACAATTTGTCAACAATGGTATAGCTTATTTGTTTCGGGAAATTCGCTATGAACTTGATGGAGTTACTATAGATTCTGTAAGAAATGTTGGTTTAGCTTTAACCTTGAAGGGTTATCTTTCGTATTATACAAATGAAAGCTTGAAGCTGCAAAAGGCTGGATGGTTTCCAAATAGAGATGAAAAGGAAAACATTATAGTTGATGATAAGGGAAAATTTAATGTATCTATACCTTTGAAAATGTTGATGGGATTTTTTGAAGACTATAAAAAAATAATCTTGAATATGAAACAAGAACTGGTTTTGATCCGAGCCAGCGATGATGTTGATGCAGTTTTATATGTTGAAGATATGCAAAATCCATCACCCGAAGCGGAAAATCCAAAAGTTACATTTGACAAGATCTATTGGAAAGTACCACATATTCAAGTTGATATACCACAACAACTAACTTTAACACAAATTCTTGAAACTAATAAAGATCTGTTACTTGGATTTCGTAGTTGGGAAATTGTTGAATATTCCTCGCTACCTGAAGCAACCCGTCATACTTGGCCCGTTAAAACAAGTAGTAAACTTGAAGCACCTCGTCATATAATAATTGGTTTTCAAGAAAATAGAAAAGGACGCATCATGAAAGATGCTAGTCAATTCGATAATTTAAATCTCACAAATATTAAAGTATTTTTGAATTCTGAAAGATATCCATATCATGATTTGTATTTGAATTTCAATGATAACAAGTTTCCAGCCCTCTATGAAATGTTTGCAAACTTTAAAAATTCCTACTATGATATACCAAACGAACCAATTTTCAACCCTCAAAACTTTAAAAATAGGTGTCCAATCGCACATATTGATTGTTCCCACCAGAAAAAAACACTTCAGGCACTGTTGTTTTGAGAGTTGAATTCGAGACAAATAATAATACAAAAAAGGATACATCAGTATATTGTCTGATTTTACATGATAAATTATTTAGCTACAATCCTTTAACAAAAATAGTCAAGCAATTGTAATACACATGTTCTCAAATAATTATATAAACCATTTTATTTCTCTAAATGATGTTCAGTATGTCTCCAGAATTGAAGCTTTGCTTATCTTGCCATTTAAACAGATCGAAAGAATTAAAAAAACAAATTCAAGATTATAGTGGTGAAAAGCAGATGCTGGTGAAATTCTCACAATTGAAAATATGAAACTACTCGTTTTGAATGTACAAGGATTTATAATTGAAAACAAAAAATTTATTCCCAAAGAACTGGCTGCCTCTGATGGAGAAAAAATATGTCATTATATATTTAGATGCCCCTTTTCTATGGAACACTTGCCTCCAGAACTGTGTAAACAAGCAAACTGGTTGATGAAAAATCATCATTGTATTTCATGGAATGAAGGATTTACGCAATCACATAAGTTTTCCGACATTGTGAAAAATATAACAAGAAACGTGGATCATGTGTACGTGAAAGGAAAAGAAACGGCGCAATACATTGGGAAATATTCATCGAAGCCCGAACTTGATGACAATCCATCTTTATCGTTGGAAAAACCACATTGTCTATACCATTTATCATCACCTGCAATGTGTGCACTTACTAATGTTTATAATTTGTATAAAACATGTTTAATGATTGAATAAATCACATTTTTGATTTCATTTTTTATTTTATTCCAAGCACCTTTTTATAAATATTTACAGGTAGGTATTCACAAATTTTCAACCCTCAAAACTTCAAAATAGGTGTCCAATCACACTCATCACAAAGAAACAATTCAAGCAGGCACTGTTTGGTTTTGAGAGTTGAATTCGAAACAAATAATAATACGAAAAGGATTCATCAGATTTTCTGATTTTTACATGATACATTATCTAGCTATAATCCTTCGACAAAATTAGTCAAGCAATTGTATTTCGCATGTTTTCAAATTATTATATAAACCATTTATTTCTCTAAATGATGCTCAGTATGTCTCCAGAATTGAAGCTCCGCTTATCTAACCATTTAGTATGAGATTTTTATGGTGACTTACAAATAAAATGTCCTGTATTGATTGAAAATAAAACAGTTCAATGAATACTATCAAAGAAGATGTGGTGAATGAGCTACACAAACCAGCCAGAAGATTTTTTAAAAGAAGAGCAGTAATTGTAAAGGGGATCAATGATCTTTTTCAAGCAGATTTAGTTGAAATGCAACCATATTCAAAAATGAACAAAGGATATAGATATATTTTAGTTATAATTAATGTGTTTTCAAAATTTGTTTGGGCAATTCCTGTCAAAACAAAGACTGCTAAAGATGTAACCACAGCCATGAAATTGATTTCAAACAGTGTAAAAACACCTCCCAAAAATTTGCAAACAGATCATGGAAAGGAATTTTTTAATACAGAGTTCCAAGATTTGATGAAAAAATTCAATATCAATCACTACTCAACATTTTCCAATATGAAAGCTAGCATCGTAGAAAGGGTGAACAGAACATTGAAAAACAGAATGTGGAAAAAATTCAGTTTGCAGGGAAACTATAAATGGTTAAAAATATTACCTGAGATAGTATCAGAATACAATAATACCAAACATTCTGTTATTGGAATGAAACCTATACAAGTATCTAAAAAACATGAAAAGCACCTACTATCAAAAGTTTATGGTCGTATAAAAACAGTGAATCCTTCCAAATATGAAAAGGGAGACTAACCTAACTGGTCAAATGAAATCTTTGTGATTAAAAAAATAAAAATCACAAATCCAACAACCTACATATTGGAGGATCATAGAGGTGAAGAGATACAGGGTGCATTTTATAAGGAGGAGTTGCAAAAAGTTAAACATCCTGACGTGTATTTGGTAGAAAAGATTCTAAACGGAAGGGAAATAAAGTTAATGTTAAATGGTTGGGCATGAATAATCCACATAATTCATGGGTTATGAAAAATAATGTATTGAAATATCTTGTTAATCAATAAAAACACTTGCTAGTAGATAATTCTTTTATTTCTATACAAATATACTCCTAGAATGGGTAGCATGATACAAAAAATGAATACAAAGATTGATATAATAGCGAATTCTATATGATTTTTACATTCAAACAAATCAATAAGTACATTCCAGTTTGTTGGTTCAAAATTTTCATCTACAAAATAAAGTCTTAACTTAAAAGCTGAATATGACACATTTTTTAATTGACTCACCAATTTTCTAGCCAATCAATCCATTATTAACAATTGATTTTTCTCAGTTTGATGGTCAAGAGTCATTATGATTGGTTGATAATGTTGATATGCAAATAAACGTTTCTTGTATATCTAAATCTACTTGTATATACCAGGTATTGTTAAAAAAAGCGCTCAGAAACAATACTCCTGCTGGAAGTTCTGTTGTCATTGTTAATTTTTATACTAATGGATATATTGTGGCAATATTTATCTACTTCACCCAACAGCTTTATTTATTAAATTCAGCTACTTTTCAATGTGAATCATCTTTATGTGATTGAATTAAACAAAACCTGTCTTGTTGAAAACCACAATGCAAACCGATCCTGAATTTATACCTGATATTTTATAATCAGTGAACTAATACTGCAGGCTACATTTGTTCATTTTATTTTCATATAACCACAATTGCTTATGAGATGTTTTTGTTGATGTTTTGTGTTGTTTTCTTGTTTTCTTGTTTTCTTGTTTTCTTGTTTTCTTGTTATCTTTTTTTCTTGTGTTCTTGTTTGCTTGTTTTCTTGTGTTCTTGTTTTCTTGTTTTCTTGTTTTCTTGTTTTCTTGTTTTCTTGTTTTCTTGTTTTGTTGCTGATGTAGTTACTGAGACTTGTTATCGATAAGGAAACCACATTCAACCTAAATTTAGAACTGTTGTGGTTTTGTCCATCGTCTCGCACACAACTGATCCGCCTGCCCCACTTTGGTGGTGCTCAACATCTCTGGATGTATCATTGGATTTTTATCGCAGATAAATTCACCCATGTTTCATTTTGTAGAGTGGCAGTAACGTTTTACAATCCATCGCAAATTACCACTGATACGAACTGCATTGATGGTTATTTCAATATGACTTTTAGATGGTAGATGTGAGGTGCATTTGCAACAACAATAACTGTTTGATTCACATTCGGAGCATGCCAAACCATCAACTTGTAGACTTGGGGTGACAAAACATTTTTTCTCACAACAGAAACGTGACATCTTGGGTGAAGAACTAGTCAGAACTAGTTCACATCCCTCATCACCACATGATTCAACCCCACCTCCCACGTGATCCAAACCTTTTGATACACCATCACAATAAAGCTAGGCTCTGACGTAGCAACTGATAACACCATCGAACGGAGGTCAGCTGATTGGGGTCGCAACCGCACCAAATGCAGATATCTCAAAAGAAATACTAGATGTGAATTGTATTCAAAAATTTCGTTTATTCTGCAGATTTTTTCTGACCTGTCGAACGGGGGTCAAAATCCTGATGGGGGTCACGACCAAAGGTCACACTCACAATCTTATCATCATTATGCAAATTAGCTCTGACGTCACGTCTTCCTGTCGAACGGGGGTTAAGTAAGGGGGTCTAGATCAAAGGTCACATTCACAATCTTATCATTATTATGCAAATTGGCTCTGACGTAACGTCGGACTGATGGATACTTGGCTACACCGTGGCGCTTCCACCAATTCATTGCAATTGTGCAAAAAGTGGGCCAGGAGTGACATAGCCCTTACTACTTCTGTCAAACCTGTGGTTATAGAAGTTATGTGATATATTCATAGTTGAATAAAAAAGCTAAAATAATTAATAAAAATCATAGAAACATGATTCTCAGATAATTCTTTGTTTCATATAATGGAAATAAGACAGATGTTCTACTGGTTATTTGAATTATCAGAAATGATGTCAGGTGAGATTCTATAGCACAAATATATAAACACGTTACTTGAATATTAATTTGTCATCTGGTGATCTGCTACTCAATTGTATACCATAACATGTAGAACGGGGATAATACAAATAAAGTAAACCTGTTCTCACATTGCAGCTTTCTTCAAAGGACTTCTAGTGTATGATAAGTAGATATTGCTTCTTTGGTAATGTAATACTCTATAGCAAACTATGAATCAAAATACAGCAATCTACGAGAGTTTATTACCCTGCAATAATAAGCCATTTAATTTAACACCTGCGTAGCGGATCGCATACCAAGCATGTACTAATGCAAAACCGGTTTCCATCTGTGTCTTTGGATATTCACGTCTCCCATAATATTTAAACGATTGTATAACGCAATGGTTAAGGCACCAGACTGGTAACCCAGAGGCTCAGGGTTCGAAACCAGGCATCGGAAATAACTTTTTCAAAAAAGGTGAGTATGGTATAGCGTATAAAAGAGAATAATAACACACCAAATTTGTATAATTCATGATTATGGTTCAAATATAATTAGCCAAATAATTAATTGATGAAAAATCATAAAAATATGATAATTGAACAGCCTAACTTAATAAACCCCAAAAATAATTCAAAGTTGAATAACCCTGATAAAACCCCCCAAATAATTAATTGATTAAAAATCATAAAATTATGATAATTAAACAGCCTAAAATAATAAACCCCAAAAATAATTCAAAGTTCAATAACCCTAATAAAACCCCCAAATAATTAATTGATCAAAAATATTAAATATGTCAAGGTCAATGACCTTCCATGGACGCACTCTAGACAGGGGCATGAAAGTCGCCTGGCTAAGGTGCCGCCATACCTACTGTCCCAGTTTCGAGTGATGTATTGATACAGTAAAGCAAAGGATGTTCCACAACATCAAACAGATCTTTCAATAATTTTAAACTCAGTGTCTTATCACTCGAACATTTATTTTTGAGTTTGAATAATATCCCTTTCAACTCTGTTAAAGTAACCTGTTCAAAACGCTGAAAACTTTCGTCCGAATGAGGTTTCTTAGGACTTTTCCAATTTCTGGTTTCAATACTGTCAGAAATTTCATCTAACCTGTTTAAAAAAAAGACATTGAGTTTATCCTCCAAACTTCCCGTTTGAACTCCAAAATCAATCGTTGAACTATAGGCACTTTGTTTGTTATTCCCCTTCATCTTCTTCAAAGTTTTCCACATTCTTTCCCCATCATGCTCACATTTATCAATATTTTCATCATAATACTTTTTTTTGTGATCGGATCATTGGAACAACTAAGTTTCTTTGTTGCTTGTAACTATACCAATCGTTCTCAGTTTTTGTGAAACAAAACTTTTTGTACAGTCTGTCTCTCCCTTTTTGCGTTCCTTTCACCTTTCTATTTATCCATGGTTTTTTTCTGGGAATATTTGCGTTAAGTGGTGCATACTTATCCACTGCTTGTTGTATGTTATGTGAAAAGTTATTGTACAAAAAATTGACATCTGTAGATGTTAAATCCCAATCTCTACCTATAAGTTCGAGATTAATATCGTGAATGACTTTTTCATTCAAATTTCTGCGATAAACAGGTTGATTTTTCACTTCTTGGATAACGAAAGGAACTTCCATCCCTATTACTTCATGGTCACTGAGTATTGGAGAGTGTCTGGGTATCTTGTCTGAGAGGAAGTCATTTGTTATTATGTAATGTATTAGTGATGATGATTCATTTGTTATTCTTGTTTCTTTCGTGACGATTTGCCTGAATCCTGAACTATTCACAATCTCGCGAATTCTCTTCGAGTCTCTTCCACGTTTCAACCAGTCAATGTTCAGATCACCCAGAAAACAGTTTTTTTCTTTTGAAAATTGTCTTCATCAAGCTAAGATTCCAGATAATCAAGAAATCCACTACTGGCTGAATTTGGCGACCTGTAGAAACACTCCACATTAAAACATTCTCCTTGGCAATGAATCTGTACCGCTGTCATCCAGTAACTGTAATCCACAGCATCATCACAAATTTCTGAGAAAGTAGCACCATCTTTTACATATATTATTGTCCCTCCAGTGTGCCTGCTATGAGAATAAAAAACAATTGCTGTGTAACCCTCGATGAAAAATTCGCTGTCTTCTAAATCCAAGGTAACGTGAGATTCACTTATGCAAAATGCAATAGGCTGTCTATCAAAAATTAGATCGGTCAATTCTTTTAGATGTGACGTAATTCCCTGTATATTTACATGAAGCAATAGTAGATTCTGTGGATTCGAGTTTCTTGAGATGTCTGATTTTATCTGTGATTGCTACATGTAATAAGTACGTGCTTTAATTCTTTCAACCTCTTTAATATAGCATGCACAATTTCTGTTAAGCACTGTATGTCTGTAGTCAATTTTGCAATTTGTACATACCTCTTTTCTTGACTTACAATCATCACTTTATGATCTTCATTACATAATGGACATACCACCTCGTGACGACAATTGCTGACCTTATGTCCATATTTCAAACACTTGTAGCAGCGTAGTACACTTACATAATGATAAACTTGGAAACTCTCCCAACCCATGAAAACTTTTTCTTGGGCGATAAGATCATTGAATAGAATCGGGTGGACTTCCAATATAATATTGGTACACTTTTTATTTCTTGGATTTACCTTTTTGACCAGCTTTATTTCCATATCATCTTCCAGTTCCCGTTCAAACTGGCGCTTAATTTGACTGATAAGTAAATCTTCATCATCAACATTCTTTTTTGACAGTACCACTACGATTACTTTTGAATTTGATTTCTTAGGAATCCCAGTATCATATTCACCGGAGAATTTGGCCGCAATGGTATCCTGCAGCTTTTCGTCATCATTGCATTCGATGACAACGGTCCCCTTACTTATTGTTTTAACTTTATTTACTGCTTTTGCCAGTTCCGACGGATTAATTTTTTGCGTCAAAATTTGTTGAGTTTTTTTGCTGTCCTGCTCGGAGTTTTTTGCTTTTACGAAAAATGGATGATGGAATTTATTGGTTTTGACGACACTGGACCAACTCTTAATTGACGAGGTTTCTTGATCTTCACATTTCTGAATTATACGATTTGTAATCTTGACACATTCTTCAGTTCGAGTTTCCAACTTTTTAATCCACATCGATATATTCAACTTTTCTTCAACACATTGAATACACTGATCACAAAACCAAAGTAGATTTTTACACTCTTTGATAATCTTCACTACATTATCTCTGATTTGTAAACACTGGATATGAAAACTTTGATTACACGACTTGCATGAGATTTGTTTAGAATCTACAATGAAATTACCGGAGCAACGAGCACAGGCGTCTGTACTCGTCGACATCGCTGGCGGTGGATGCCCTAGATAACGTGAACATTTTTTAGCAAACCTAAATCTCTCGAGGTTGATCTTCAGGTTAGCTGCTCATGGGTGATGGAACATTTCGCGCAGATTGGACAGATGCTCCTCGAACGTTTCGCCCAGGATGATGATATCAGCCAAGTAAGCGAACGCAAATGAGTCCAATAATGCGATCCATCAATCCATGAAAGGTGGCGGGAGCCGTGTGAAGATCAAACATTATCACCCGGAATTGGAATAGTCCCATTCCAGGAACGGTGAAGACGGTGATGGGCTTACTGGCTTCGGCCATCGGTATCTGCCAATATCCAGCTTTTAGATCGATGGTTGATATACAAGGTGTTACTTAATGATATGTCATGATTCAAAGGGGGAGTTCCTGGATAAATTTTGAGTCGAAAAGGTCATATAAACTTGAGTCTAAAAATAAAAATAAAAAAAATAAAAAAAAATAGATAAAATAAAATGAAATAAAAATGAAAATGAAAAAAAAAATGTGTTCCTATTCCAAGCATTCTAAGACCCAAGTTTATATGACCTTTTTGACTTAAAATTTATCCAGGAACTCCCCCTTGAAATTATGACATATCATTAAGTAACACTCTGTATACTTGGCCCGTCGCAGTTTGTCCAATATAGCATTGATAAACGGGAGCGAATAGGCGTCTTTGCGGGAGACGGCATTGAATTTCTGAAGATCAATACAGAATCGAAATCTCCCATCCTTTTTTCTAACGATGACGACAGGGAAGCTCCAAGGGCTGTTGGAAGGGCTCGAAAATGCCATCTTCCAGCATTTGGTTGACTTCCGCATGGATTACTTCCTGCATTTTTGGGTTTCTTGGACGATACCTTTGCTTGAGGGGTTCTGTGTTCCACTAGCTGTGTGGTACCATTGATCAACTCAAAAGGAGCCAGTCCTCCCGGAATTTATGTAATAGTTGTTTCTCGGTTTGGGAAAGATCCTGACTGGCAGTGATTTCCAAGAGGCGACCTACGGTGTGGCAGGACGGAGTCCTTGAAAACAGTTTATTGTCTAGATACACGTTGCTTCTGCGCAAATCCAACCGGAACTGATGAGGGGATAAAATGTCCATGCCAAGCCCAACATCAGAAGATAGGAACGGGAAATGGCATAGCACCTCAGTGAAGCTGGTGTCTCCAGAACGCAGATGTATTCTGGAAGCTTTGGTGATCTCGTTGATGCTTCCGTTTGCCACTCTAGCTTCTCGGAAGGATGGGTGTAGTGCGGGATATTCGTGTTGGCGGCAGTATGTGGCCACTTGGTCCCCCAGAAAAGAATGTGCGGATCCTGTGGCAATCAAAGCCAGGAACACTTTATCCTTCCGTGGACTTGGACGTGTAGGCGATTATCAGTAATGACCTGCTTCACCACACTGGAAATAGATATGAGACCAGGGTATCTCGTGGTTTCGTGTAGCGCTTGACTACGAGGTGCTCTGAGTTGGTCTTGGAGCAGGTACATTGAGACGATTGGTCCGTTCGGGGTGGTGTGGACGAGGATTCTCACGATCTGTGGGAGTGGAGCGTGATGATGATGGATTCCAGCGTGACGGTGACATCGACGGGTTAACCACATTCACATTAGTGGTTGGTCGCGCGCGATCGAAGAACCGGGGTCGCTCGCTATACGGGGTTTGTTCGGGAAGTCGAAATTGTTGAAGCTCAGCTAGCAGGAGTTCAGTTTCCAGAATCATGCAGGACAGTGTCTGGATATCATGAAAATCCGTCTTCCGGAGTTGGGCGCCACCCTCTGAACTTTTTACGTGGTAGACAGTGCCTATCGGGTATCATTTATACAGTGAAGAAAGTCCAGGCGTTCGTTATTTCCAAAACCTCGCAAATTTCCGCTCTGAAATGGACTGCTGAACTTTCAAAAAAAACACGTCGTAGTAGTATTAAATCATCAGTCTATTGGTCTCAAATTCATCAGTTTGACTGTTTCCTTACCAGTCAATAAAAATAAAAAGAAATCTTAATTATCGACTGAATTTCATCCAGCAAAATAATCAAAATAATAATATCAGAAATAACAAATCAGTCAAAATTCTCCCGGCGGAGATTCAAAACAGCAGCTAATTTTACATCAGTGAAATATCGGCAAATAAAATGTGAAGGAGCGTGTACGTAGTTTGAAGCGACGGATTTCACGGCATATTTTTAAACAGAAAAAGATCAGCGGTTTTTACGGCGCATTCTTGAACAGAAAAATACCTGTTGCGGAAAAACCATTTTTCCGACAACGTAGAGAGAAGATGTATCGCGAAAACCGACGCGATCGGGTTATTTCCAGGAGGAGAAAAATGGGATAGAGGCATTGAAATGTAGTGGGAAATTTATTCAGACCTCGGCTGTCTGTTTTGCGGTGACAAAACAAGATGTATAATTAACGGCAACAATGTTACGCACACGTGTCGTAACTCCAGAAGCCTCTCTGTACTATTCTTTCGGAACTATCCTAAGAACGTTCAGAAAAGAAAATTATTACGGTTTTAAAGCACGGTTTAAAATTTTTGTCCCACCCGGCAAAGTTCGTTCTCCTAAAAATCAAATAAAATAAAAAAGAAACTCTGAGACCTAAAAGAATCTGGAAAGATTCCGTGAGACGAGTGCTGACAATCTATGATCAAGCTGAATGCCAACACAAGCTTACCGAAAAGTTCCAAATATCCGATTAACCTTAAATTTTCGTTTCTTCAAAAACTGTAAAAAGATTTCTCTGGCTACAGACCCGATTATATCGGTTAAACAATACGGAGGAAAACAAATCTGTCTTCTCAGCAGCTCTTAATGACTCGAAAAATCATGTTTTCCCACCCTTGTACTTACTTAATTACATCGCGGTACTGGCTTGAGAGAATTTCAGCAAAATGAAACATAATAATCGATGAATACTTCCAACCTCGTGTTTGAAACAAAAAAAGATTGAAAAGCTAAAAAAGAAACGGGTTTTTTGAATAGATCGCGTGCGGGAACGGGATATCGACTGATGCAAACCGACGGCTGCGACCAAGTGCTACCGCTCCTTGCCAGTCCTTGCACTCCTTGCAGTACTGCTTCCTTCTCACCGACGTACCGTTTTCAGATAAAAGTGGGCAATTCCACTCGAATTTTGCGGGGAGTAACGTTGTTGTCGGTCGGCTTGTGAGTTAAATAATTAATTGTTTGACGCGTGAAAAACTACGATGGAATGTTTCGGTCAGAAATTAATTATCAGATTATTTTGGAAAAAGTGCGAGGTCTTTTGACAGATAAATGAAAGAGTTACGGGAAAATATGAATTAAACGATCAAAAACGGAGAATTATTCAGAAAACTTGGAAATGACGGCAGAATGAATCTGGAAATTTTGTAACTTCGTTACACATTAAAATAATTATCAGGATTTTGGATTTTGAAATAATAAAAAAAAATAGTCAAGACGATCCAAACTATAAAACACATGATATAAAAATCGTAAAACGTAAGCATATGTTGTGCGTATAAATATAGTCTATGACTGCAACCCCAAAAACAAAAAACTTGATGTCTAGCTAGTCAGTCAAGAGTATCCTTCCGTTCTGTGATAATATATGTAAGTAGCTATTTATGGGTATTGCTTTGTCGACTTTTCTTCAAAGTACATTTTTGAGACAACACATGCTTTCGTTTTATGACTTTTATGTGATGTGTTCCATTATTTAGAACGTCTTGACTATGTCTTTTTATTTTTTCAAAATCCAAAATCATATCACCATTTTTTCAATGTCACAGTATCCAATAACTTTAACTTTTCAAGTATCTATCGTTTTTTAGATATCGGGCTGTCTCAACTTAAATGGACCAACCAGTATAACAAAGACGGAACTCAAATGAATCTATTAGTCCTGTATCAATTAAGAATTTGGTACAATTGCCATATTTAAATGAAGCCAGAAAGAAAATACTTGGAAGGTCAATTTCTCAACTCAAGAACCAGTGCTCGACGATGTGAGAGAAACTTTGACGATAAGATGTGCCTTGATTACACCAGGAATAAAATGTTGCAATGACTGTGAATAAGCAAGTTGCAGTAACTGCCCAAACCAAGAAAGCTCAACAGATTGCGAAAATTATTGATCCAAGGCTATAATATAGGTACTTCAGAATCTTTCGGAACTTGTATTTACAGTTTTGAGTTCACAGCTAAAACCAATAATAATAATGATATTTAATGCAAGGCGCCTTAGTTCAAACGCCGCGCCATGCGGAAACTCAACTTTGACTAACTTTAACTCAAAAACTATAAAACTTAGAATGCTGATTCTTTTTTCAAAAACTTTCTTTGACCTCTGGCTTCATCTCCTTCATTCCTCAAAATAAAAAAGTTTCTCGCTTACTGAAAATTGTTCTGCAGAAAATGTTAATTTTGAATTCTTTCGCAGTTTTACTAAAAAACTAAATTCCTCATACTAACGAAACTACCTCGGTTGCCTTCTCCCACAATTCCTTTGTCTTGATATCTTGATTTTTTTCCGGAGATATGGCGAAGTAGGTATGTGTGAAAAAGTAATGAAAAACACCTTTGACATATTAATGACATATTCTGCAATAAAAAATTTTGGCCCTGATAAAAAATGTTGTGATTTCCGATTTTCAATGCCCAGAGACCTAGTCTATCATTTCATAAACATCCCAGCGATTGTACGCGGAAAAAAAAATAAACATTTTTGCCTCTTTTTCAGTGTACTACTACGAAAAACTGATAATTTAAACCCAAAAAGTATTTTTTGTTTTGAGAAAAACAGTAGTGGTGCGAAGGACTTTTCAAAAATATCAATAATTATCATTGCAATGGCCATACGCACGCCACTGTAAACAAATAATCATATACCCGCAAATCAGTCTCTTCATAAACTGTTATCAGTTCCCACTAAATTTCATAGCAATATTCCAAGTTGTTTTATAGCAATTATTTTTCAACACCTGTTTTGGTTTTGCTTTTGTCACTGGACTGTATGCTTGTTAGTTGGTTTGCTCAAAATTAACTGGACTTGTTGATGATTAATAGAATATATTTTCTGTCTATTTACAATAGAAGATAATAAACAGATCGTTGAAAAGTCTTGAGCTAACTCGATATCAAGTTAGTTATTAGTAGAGTAAAAAAGCCTGAAAAAGTCGCTTCCTTTTTGAAAAAAAAATCGATATAGAACCAGATGAAACCTGACCCAAATCATTAGTTAGGTTATTGTGCATACGAAATGGGCAATTACGACTTTTTTAAGTGGTACCGAGTTTTGTAAAATCGGAAAAACCTGCAAAAATGCAAAAATTAAAAAAAAATACTTTCCATCATTCACCATCCAATAACACCGAAACTATTCAACATATCCGAATGTTTTTTTTTTGACTTGAAGAGCATACATAAGCGATGATCACTGAGTCAATATAATTCTCAGATTTTGTTATTTTCAGTTTTTCTCAAAAGCTCAAAAATGAAAATTGAATTTTTTGTATTGACATATTCAGTAGGCGAAAAACTTTTTCATTTGAAAAAATTGTATGCTATATGCTGCGAATGAAATGTAGTAAAATATATGAGGAAGTTTTCAAAAAAGACCGCAGCCTTTTATCTGTTATACTTTTCGAAATATGATTTTTTGAACTGCGCCATACAATAGCGCGGAGCGTACCGCATTGCCGGTGCCGTGCTCCGTATGCCATAAAATACAATACCAATAATGTTTATGCCGAGCTATGAGATCTGGAGAGCAGAGTATTGTATTATTATATAAAGGAAAAAAAGATTTTCAGTTTAGCGCAAAATATAGGGAGTTCAATTTTAAAAAATTGAAGTTGCCTAGATTTTTTCATTTATCGATGCAACTTTTTTGTTTTTGAGAACTAAAGATAACATAAAAGAAAACCATTAATTTCCCGTAACATATAATAAAACAATAAAACTTATTTATCTGCAGTTTCTTCAGAGTAATCTTCATACTCTGTTATTTTCTTTTGACGGATGTTATTTTTAGACCAAGAAAAAACTTTTATTATTATTGACTTTTTGTCGTATCTTCAAATTTCGAGTTCATTTGTCCTCTAGTAACACCTCCACCGGGGACATACTGTAAATTATTTACTCCCAGTTTTTTCGCACAGAAATTATCTATAGAATTTGAATACATCAATATACAGTGTGTTTCATTTTGATTGGCGACAAAGTCGCTCTTTAATCAAAAATATACCGATTTTTTTTCCGGTTCAAGTACTCAAAAAGCTCTATTCTTTTCATAAAAAAATGATATAAGCGGGGATATAAGCATGTATATATGTATGTAATTTCCATGGCTTCCTATGATTAATAGAACGGCCCCAAAAACCTAAAAAGTTACTAGTCATTTTTTATATTCAAAAACGAATAGCGTTTCTGGATTTAGCAGATCTAAAAGCCCCTTTAACGATAATTTTGTAATGATTTGTTTTACAGGATGCTCAGGAAGTAAGGTCAAATTTGGAAAAAAATATCATATTTATTAACCACCTTGTATAGGCTAGAGTGACAAAACTATACAAATCTGTACTCTTAGAAGAGTATTTTTAAATAGTTCATTTAATAATATTTGCCTGTGATTAAATTGATGTTACTATTCATAATAAAATATTTTTTATTAAGTTTGACTTTGATTTTTGAACGCTCGGTATAAGCTAGTAGCTAGAGTAACAAAACTTATAAATTGTATAGTCAGTTCATGTCATACCTAAAGAGATGACAAAAGGTTTTTGCAAACATTTCACCAGAATTTATAAAGGGTTATTAGAGAAATTGATTTTTTTTGTATTTGACCCAATTTCTGAACATTCTGTGAAAAATTTGTATTACAAAATTATCGTTTTAGGGGTTTTTGAATATGCCAAATTCAAAAACACTATCCGTTCTTGGATCCTTTCTATTGATCATAGGAGGCTATGGAAATGACAGATGCCAATTTTTTTTATGAAAAGATAGAGTTTTTTGGGGTATATGAACTAGAGTTTTGGGTTTGCTTTTTCACTAAGGGAACACTTATTTTATCTGATCGCCCTCATAAAAGACACCCCATCGTCATTCTTATTACAGGTTTAACCAAATACGCCAAACAGAAAACACTTTTTATTGTAACACAGTAGCACAAAGCACAATAAAAAACGTCTTGGATTTTGTCATTATTTGTCAATATGCATTTTTCCAGTCGGCGCGCGTCCGCTTCAGACAATGAGGAAGGTCGAGCGTCGCATCGAGGTTGACATGTCCCGTTTCAAAAAATCATATTTCGAAAACTATAACAGATAAAAGGTTGCGGTCTTTTTTGACAACTTCCTCATATATTTCACTACATTTCATTGGCAGCATATAGCATCAAATTTTTCCAAACAAAAAAGTTTCTCGCTTACGGAAAATATCAATACAAAAAATTCATTTTTCATTTTTGAGCTTTTGAGAAAAATTGAACATAACAAAATCTGAGAAATATATTGTCTCAGTGATCATCGCTTATGTATGCTCTTCAAGTCAAAAATAAAATCATTCGGATATGTTGAATAGTTTCCGAGTTATTGAAAGGTGAATGATAGAAAGTAATTTTTTTGAATTTCCGCAGTTTTGCACGTTTTCTCGATTTTACAAAACTCGGTACCACTAAAAAAAGTCGTTATTGCCCATTTCTTATTAACAATAAGCTAACTAATGATTTGAGTAAGGTTTCATTTGGTTCTAAGTTGAAAAAAAAAACGAAACATTTTTACCGCTTTTTTACTCCACTATATGTTAAACAACTTTTTTTCTCAACTATTGTCTTTTTCTGCCAGGAACGGCACACTTCTCATGTAGCAAAACCTTGTTCCGCGATTAACAAAAAAAAAGAATGTTCATTATTAATAAATGTGAATAAGATGGATTAAAAATAGTTCACTGGCGTAAACATGCCCCCGGCCTTGAAAGGACTGTCCATTTTTTCAATTCTCTAATGAAAGGGGATACATCTTCTGAACATTCCTCTTGATGGTTCCATTGCTTGTATGAATGGAAGCGATACGAGGCACACCATCAGCGCCAGGATGCACTTGGATAATACGTCCAATCCTCCAATCGGTAGGGAGGGCTTGGTTCTCCTGGATAAGCACCAATGTATCTTCAGCTAGCTGGCCTCGGTTAATTTTCCAGTTCTGCCTTTGTTGCGGATATGTAGTCTTGATGCCAACGTCTCCAAAAATGTTGGCGAATATTCTGAACCAACTGGAACCTTGTAAATCGATTATTTTTAACTTCATCTAGTCTCTCATCTGGAGCAGCAGTCAATGTTCTTCCAATAAGAAAGTGAGCAGGACTCAATGGAAGTAAGTCATTAGGTTTAGATGAAAGAGGAGAGATAGGGCGAGAGTTCAAGATAGCTTCAATTTGTGACAGAGTTGAAATAATCTCTTCAAATGTAAGATGATCATTAGCAGGGACTCGTTTTAAGTGATGTTTTACGCTTTTTACACCGCTTTCCCATAAACTCCCCATGTGGGGAAAATAGGGACAGTCAACCTCTTCATTTTAAATGAATTTATCACAACTCTACCCAACCTAAAATGTAAAATGGTTGACCACTGTTTCCGGACGACCCCTGTAAGATGCCTGCCTGTAATTTATTTTATGGATCAGAACTTATCTATGCTTGGTCTCTTGATGGAGCATAGGTACATATAGAATTAGAGCTATAATTCTTGAATGATTACAAAAAAAGGTTCAGATCCATGAAGGTCCACGATTGGGTAGATATGATAAAAATAGACTTTCCTTTTCAAATAAACGATTTTAGAAAAAAGTATTGCTCGGATAGTTGACGTTATCATTTATCATAGGAAATCATGTTACCCTCAATCACACGTCGTAGGTCTATACTGTATAATACAGCTACGATCATAGCAGCTTTAATCTGTGGATAAAACCTTCGTAATTTGCGACACTCGTGACTTGTCGTTCGCAATTCTTACAACCACCGCAGAAATATTGATTGTTACTATATGCTACATCTTCAGATACGCCAACATGACGACAGCCAGAACTGATGAAGTAGGGCGGTCTAGATTCGAGTGAGCTGGGGGCTTCTGGAGGCTTTTCTGGAATGCGATCAATGCACTTTGGCGCGAATCGTGGATTGCATTGGAGGGCAGTGACCACTATTTTGCTATGGATGCGAAGGATACAGTTAGGCTTATATCTGGATAAGGGAAGCTGGACGCACCGTCTTGACTCGCAAAAACATGGTGGTATAAACTCAAGTCCATGCAATCGGGGAGTGATCACTGTGCGTTAGGAGATAGGCCAGGGAAATGGCACTTTTGTCAAAATACTGACTCATCCGAATACCAAAAACCAAAAACATCCTAGATAAGTGTTTGACTCATAAATATTTCATGATAAGGAATGGAGAAATTATGAGGAGAGAATTTTCCCAGTCTTAAATATGAGCAAATGTGGCATAAACATTTCACCAACTGAAGTTTTTACTGTTTTTCTTATATCTTTTTCTCTACCTATAAATAAGACAATTTGTATTTCTTGTGATATATTTATTCATTAAGAAATATTGTTTCAATACACTTGCATCTCAGCGATAGAGACGTGATCATTCCACAGTTATAGACACGCGATTAAAACAAGCATGAGCTATGTTGATCAATAATCTATTGCAGAGACACAGATATCAATATCGGTAAAATACGTCACAAATATATATGTATACGTAATACAAAAATTCTTTCGTCACAGACTCAAACATATATCAAAGCTTGTCGCATACAAATAAATATCTCGATACTTATAAAAAAACCATCATCAGGTAAATGATGAAGAAAGGTTTTTTGCAGATTCATTAGTTCAGTGGAGATTTATTGAATATTCCAAAATCATATTTTTTCACACATGAAACATGTAGATGATCGTCTTTAGTGCTTGGTGTCAGGTCGTTTTCTCAAATTGAACAGCTCCATGTTTCATGCGTGCTTGAATGAGTGTGAAAAGTCAGATGTTACAAGATACATAAAGTCACGACATATTTGAATGTTTTCATTGACTGCATTTTCTGTTCTGTATTTAGTGGCACTCTCACTGGCTAACGCTACTGAGTAGACTGCAGTATAATCAATAACTGACAGTCGAAAAGTTAAATAGTTAGCCTAAATTAATTGGTCCTGCTAGTTCAATATATAACTAGGTGATGTTCTCCATCATCAACTTAGTTAGAACTGCAACGGTCCTGGGGTTGGCGAAAAGGGCCTTCAAGGCCTACTCGCCGGGCAGTGGTTTGCCTCCCCAACCATACCAATACCAAAAAATTGACTGCATATTTTTTATTCGAAATAAAAAGCTATGATTATCTTACATTTTCATCGAATTAATATGTAAGTGTTTCTTGACAAAATTGAACTAAAATACATAAGTCCCTGCAAGCCAACAGAATTTTCTCAGGCCGATTGTTCGTTGGAAATATATATATATATACAGGGTGTTTCATAAAGATTGGTAAAAAATTCGTTGTGTGATTCCTGGGGTATTTTCATGAAAAAAAGTTCCTATAAACATTTGCCGGAAAATGCTTCCTAAGGGAGCTACGCCCCTTTAAATAGGGCACCCCGAAGACGGTTTTTCCTCAATATTTCCGAAACCTTACATACAAAAATCATGAAATTTGGTACATCATACAAACTTTTAATGCTGAATGAGAATTTGAGCTCAGAATTTCAAAATTTTAATCAGGGGCGTACCATACTGGCGGGGTTAAAAAATTGGATTCTTTTAACCTTTAACCCCGCCAGTATGGTACGCCCCTGATTAAAATTTTGAAATTCTGAGCTCAAATTCTCATTCAGCATTAAAAGTTTGTATGATGTACCAAATTTCATGATTTTTGTATGTAAGGTTTCGGAAATATTGAGGAAAAACCGTCTTCGGGGTGCCCTATTTAAAGGGGCGTAGCTCCCTTAGGAAGCATTTTTCGGCAAATGTTTATAGGAACTTTTTTTCATGAAAATACCCCAGGAATCACACAACGAATTTTTTACCAATCTTTAGGAAACACCCTGTATATATATATAGAAAGAACTAGAGGTTAGTGGGGATGCAGTCTTGCAGATTCTTTTTTACGAAGTGGCCATGAGGTAAAAGAAAAACCCTTTGAGGTTATGTCAAGCTTTCGAGATTTATTTGGTCTCTTCTTCAGGACTACTACAAAAATTACTTAAATTAGTACTACTAAAAGAATATTATTTAGAATGAAACTCACCACACGTGGGTTATATAAATGAACTGGAAGACAAACTCCACATATCGGAAAAACCGTAAGAATTTGCAGGAGCAAATCTCACTCAAAGATGCTTCATTGCCCGTGGTTGTGT